>JAZAYU010000982.1:0-109930 GCA_038501625.1 Corbicula japonica
TATCACATGCAACACTGCCAGACTTAATCACTCATTACAATATACAGAAAAGTGTCATCCAAAGACATGCGATAACAGGTTAAGAGCAAAACGTTTGACATGAAATGTACTATCACACGCTCAAGATACATCAGTAAATGATGCACACAACTTGTAGTGATCTTGCTGTTATATCATAGCATTATGAAAAAAAATTAGGAAATGTATACTTTATCCCTACTTTTCAATGTCAATGATTCCTACTTTGCCCTCTTTTTAAAATATAAAAATGCCATACTTTAGCCCTAGTTTTTCCGGAGAGGCCGTAGAAAGCGTGTATTTACTAACATCGTTTTTACATAAACTATACCTCTTCACTGATTAATTCGTAAAAGTATGATGTGATTTTGACAACAGGAATTGACTAAAATATCTATGACAATATTTTCGGTCGACATATGAGCATTTAAAAACTAAAGCATATATGAGTAACCACCAATTATAGAGATTAGAGATGTATTATGCATACGACGGCGACCCGCTGTGCAAGAAAGTAATGCATATCAGGTATCGCCACACTCAAAAAACACACCCTCCCCGCGCAGCGAAAAAGAAAAGAGGAAGAGGTAAGAAATTCGAACTTAAATTACTCGAAATTGTATTCAATCATTTTTTTAAAATCAAATTGCTGTATTCATATGGAATCAAGGATTTGAATAGGCTGGGGTATTATCTTTTTCACTTTAACACATTGGCCGAGTGTATGTGAACATTATACACGATGGTTGAAACATAGATTTTTAAGTGTAACTCGATCGTCTTTGGTACACGGTAGACAAAATCTCATCACTTAATTTACCGAGGTATCACTAACCCAGTGTGTTGCAACGGTATTTAGATGCGACGTATGATGATTATTACAAACTTACGTGAGACATGTGAATTCGGCATAGTCGTAGGACATAGGAACATCAACGGCTTTAAAGCAGCTTCCTTGGTATAGTGACCAACCTGGAAACAGACATAAATATAACATCAACGCGATGATGGCATGAGCGCTTTAAATAACGATGGTATTGTAGCAAATGTGTTTAAGTCAGTTGGAACACTGTTTTCATGAATGAATTTTAGTAAACTACGTGAGCTTTGTTAGAGACTGACTGTTTTTGCATGTAAAATATTTACCATTTTAGCGTTTGCATAATTACCATTTATGTTTAAGACTCGCTCTCTATGGCCGTTCAGCTTTACACATGTAAGAAGAATCTGCAGTGAAATAAGACATACCTAAGTCACACTGGAACGTGATGTCAATATGACCAGTACTAGAAACCTGGAAAAGAGAAAACGTGGGTGAAGATTAATTGACGAAAATAACAAAAACAACAAGATCAACGTGATAATTCATATTGCATAAAAACTCAGTTTATATCAATTAATTGACAAGCATATTGTATTTCGTGGTAAGTTTGCAAACAAAACAACAAGAGCATTTGGAAATGGATATTTGAAACAGTCGGAAAGATGTGGTCGGTAAGGAACCTTTCTGCAAAAATAGTTGAGTATAAAAAAACAGGCAATAAAAATTCATTTCAATTCAGATGAGATGAGTCATTTAGATAATAAAGATTGAGCTCAGACATTATAATATACGACATAATGAGTTCAAGGGTTAATACGTGTATAAATTGAAGTGCCTATTCATTCGTTTTGCTGCTTTACTGCTCATCCCCCTGATTCCATAGATATTGATAACGATTAAGTTGGAATCATTATACACTTAACCAACTTTCTAACTAAAAACATGCTAAACCAATCATAACAATTTTATTTTTAATTGTAGTACACTCTTCTTACTTGAGATGATGAGGCACATCATGTTGCTTCTTTTTAGGAAAGTGCCATTACAATCTCTTCTTGCCTTAGTAAATCATTTCTTGCCTATGTAAACCTATATGACATTTAAACATGGATGGGGTCAAACAAAATGTCACAAAATCGACCGTATCTTTTGTAAAAAGTATTAACCGAATTGGTAAAAACGCTGAAACATCTTCGGCGAAACAGCATAGCAATTACACAATTGCAGAGTCGCAATGAATGTATCAAAATGAATTTCCGTTAAAAGGTAATAGATCCGCTACTGACAATTTCGTGACTTTAGCCCCACCTTGATTTAATGCCATTGTTTTCCCAATTCATTTCACTGAATATAGCTCTTCATTTGAGTCAGACGCGATTATCGCGCCTTATACGAATTTCTTTCGTTTCGTTGGCGGTATTAGCGTCTTCGTAATAAGTCCCCCCCCCCACGTTCATCGATAAAAAAGAAAATTATCAAAATCTCAATAACGGCAAAATGCTGTTCAATGAAACTTTGCACAAATGACTGTTACTAATGTATCTTTATTTTGCATATGGTAAGACGCACTGGAACGGTAAAATATAACAGCACGAAGTAATATGATACTCACAAAAACATCTTGTGTTCTCGTGACTTAAATATGATAACTGTATGAGATATTTGTAAAAGTTTGTTTGACATTTAATTTCTTGGTCACTTCCTGGTCGCTTAAACGGATGACAAATCTTGATTTCTCTTTTCGGAGTTTTTTTACAAAATTCACAACATTTGTTGTCCGGGTTTATGCCAGTTACGATAATCCAGAAGTTAATACTGATAACAAACGAAGTGAAAGTGATTTTCTTCCAATTAGCAGTGTCAATTATTTTACTATTGTCAGTTGAGTTCAACCAGTTCTAGTATCGCTTTAAATCATTAATTTTTATAATTTTATTTCTCTGCCATCTAGTCGTTTAGCGCTTTAAAAATGTTTTTGTCAGAATTTTGGATGTAACATCCTATCACTGTTTCGTAGAATTTCAATTCATACAGGTACGCACTTAACTTGAGTTATGCAGAGAAAATATGCCTCTTTAAGTAGAATCCGACCTTAGGATACATCAAGCTTTCATAAATAAATGTTGATGTATTGGACAATAACAACTCTAAAAATGATTCAAATGAAGAATGTAATAATAATAAAATTCATCGAACCGTACCAGGTGAATCTCAATAAATGGTAAGAAAAGAAAACGCCAATTAAAAGTTTTAAATAAATTTTATAGTGGTGTTTTGTCTAAAATTGTTTAACATGAATATATTTGTGGTTTAAGAAGTAGAACTTCAGTTTAAGACTTCATTGAAGGTACCTATTATGTACATTGCATGGGGAAATGCACCATATCATTACAAAATATCAACATAATGAATTTGCATATTGAAAATAACACAAAACTCTCAAGATAAACAATAAGTAAATTTTACGTGCATCTGCATCCATTCACACTACTGGATGCATTAAAAAAGTAGCATGTGCAAAAGCTTATTAATATATCCAACTACGATGGTGTGTTAAGATAATAGTGAAATGAAAAGGCAACTTATAAATATTAGAGAAAAAAACCACCATGTTTCCTTCCGGTTCAATGTCAAGGCTGTATCTTTTTATGAAAGAATAATTTGTTTACGCAGCAATGACACACACAAGAAGGAAGTACACTTTGCATCAGAACTTTTGAATGGCTGTATATAACATACATAAACGCAATCATACTAATCGTGTATACATTTATCTACAATGTTACGGTCATCTGACAAGAACAACAGAACTCAGAAACATAGTTTTCTTTCAAGTCAAAGAAAGTTTTAGTTCTTTTTTGTGGGGTTTAAATACATGTGTAATATGTAAAATTCTAAAGTAAATTGTACTCGTACATCATTATCCTAACAAACAGACTACTTTTCGTGTTTAAGTATCATTTAAAATAGCCGTATTTTAATTTTAAACTCGGTATGAACGGATTATATGACAGGAAGAACTAAACATTTTCCTTATCAATGTTAATTTGGGCATCAATAAAGTGTATCACATAACAAACTAGCTTTTATTCACGAATAAAAATCGTAATTTAAGACTTGCATATTTTCGAGTTTTCCTCCTTAAACGCAGTTCAATCAATGTGTTTCATTTAAGGAAGTCTTCCCCTAATGGGAAAATGTCATACTAACTATAATGTGCAGTATTTGTGATGTATTTGCATTATCTACTTTAAATACACATTTAAACAAATTTTACCGTGTGCTTTTTGCGTTTTCACATTTTTTAATTCCCCGACTTCTCTTCATGTGTATGGGAAAAAATACAAAGGTACATGATTTCAAAAAAAGTTTCTTTTTTAAGTTTTTGGACAAATTTGATGCAAAAAATCATTAATTCACTGCCGATATAATAATTGTTCTTATTATAAAAGTTCATATCAAGAGTGATTTTAATAAAATAACTATTATATTGGTGAATTTCACTTCAGTGACAGTATAAAGGAATTCCTTTAAATTCTCGAAAAAAAACAAAAATAGCCGAAGTCACTTTAGCCTAAGTTTTTTGAAAAATTTAAAGTAGGTACATTATATAAATATCACATCCTTCAGTGGGTGATAGACCGGAATGTTCACCCGAGACAGGTAATGTCAACCGAGGCGTTAGCCGAGGTTGACATTACCTGTTAAGGGTGAACATAACGTTCTATCACCCACTGAAGGATGTGATATTTATTTTATTATACCAAACAAAATAATTCGGAAACGTTTACAAATTTATTCAACAATGATATTAACACAAAATAAAAAGTCAATTTAATTCAAAAAACATTAATTCAACTGTCAGTAAAATCATTCAACGCACGCGAGGGCCGATTCGTAATGTCAAGCGGGCGTATAGGTAATGTCAAGAGGGTAACATTACGGATTGTCAGCATGTGACGTCACATTACGCTATATAGTAAACTAATCACGTGAGGTATAATAACAATTAATATTACCTAAATATCATCTATAATCATAACTGAGTAACAAATAACATTAACTTCAGAAATTAAGATTTGAAAAGGACTACCCACTGTTTTGATATGTGACCAGAGAGCCAAAAAGACAAAATATAAAATGAAATTTTATCATTTTACTAAACATTACTACATCTGAAAGATGTTTATCTTAATTGACTCATACACTATAACACTGCAGTGATGTCTGCAATTATACAAGTACTGTTCACCATAACACAGAGGAAAAGATTGCAGATTTAAAGTACCGTGTGAAACGGAAACACAGTCCTACCCCTTAATTTAATTTCTTATTTTCAACATGAAATGCTTCTCACATTGCTTGTAGGGTCATATTTAATATGCGAAAAGAATGTTTAAAGATATATTTTTAAATTAACAAAATAAAGGGTAGGACCGTGTTTTCCGTTTCCAACTAAATTTTAGTCAAATGACGGCCCATCTTTAAGACAAAATTAATTATCTTCTATGTGAAAAAATTTCAAAATAAATGTTTCTATTATAGGGTGGAATGTTATCTTTAAGATGCAAAAAGAATTTTGAAGATATCTTAGAAAATCAAAAAGTTCAAGGGAGAATGGTGTTTTCCTTTTAATGCCGTATTTTATTTTACGACCGGGCCGTGTTTTAAACCTGTCCGTATTTGAAACTCGGATTTTTACAGGCATCTCCGTCGCACAAATACAAGTTGGCGTAGTTGTGTTCTGTCAATAACGCTCTACTGGGTTGTTTCCGTATTGGTTGATGCTTACGAGCATTACATCTCACTCGAAAATCACGTTCTACCTGCTTTAGGTTTCGTACTTTCGGTTTGCAAGCAGGGAATTCCCAAAACGTCACGTTACCGTAACTTGTTTTTTTTTTTTTAATTATTTTCTTTCTTAACATGATCTATGTCGAAATATTTGTCCTCTATAACATATTTTGAACCATTTTAACTTTTAACCTAAACATTTTTTTTTGTTATTTGGTAAAATTACATTTTTCACCGGGCAAAATCGATAACTACTGCCGCGACCGAACCGTAGCGATATTGACCGAAGCTCATTAGGGGAAGCCTTCCTTAAGTTGCATGGTAGGATACCGCTAATAATTCATGAATTTTAGGTTATATTTTTTATAAAAATTAATAACCGTTAACATTAAAATATAGTATTGATCGGGACTTTGGGCTTTAGGTTTAAGATTTATGTACTTTTAAAGGTGAAATAATCACTCTTTTAGTTCAGTATCAAAACTATGGCTGAAAATTACAGGCATTAATTGTGTTACTTTATTAACAGTGGTATACATAAATTTACAATGTATAAAAAAAATACTTGCCTAATTTTAGGTGTTCTGTGGTGTGCTTTTTACTTCGGCTTGTAAAGCAGCAGATAAACAGTGTGGCTAGCCATACCACGTGGTTTTCGACGGCATTTTTCGATATCACGGCAAGACGTACAAATATCTATTCAAATCTTCGAGGCCTTCTTAGAATTTTATTAGTTCTCCATTTCCGAAGGGGAAAGTTTTAAACTATCAACGGTTGTCAATACATTTGTCGCCGTGTGTCTACTTCATCTACTATAATTGAATGATACAAATGTTATTACTATTTGCCATGAATCACAGACAAAAGTAGACAAAAAGCTACAGATGTATTGTAAATCGTGGATAATGTTCAAATTCCCCCTTAGAATGACCTAAATATCGTCGAAAATGGTAAACTTATAAAAATATTTACAAGGCTTTGATGATTTAAATTGTTTTTTTCCCTGTCGTAATACCGAAAAATGACGTCACAAACCCAGTGGTAGTGCCACACTGAAAACTGTGCGCTACATTGTAAAATAAAACTTTGATACAAGATACCGTTCAAGTCTTGTGTTTCGATCGCCTTAAAGATGTTAGTCATTGTGACGGAAATCACATAGAAAACAATCAGAAAATAAAGCTATATTCAAAGTCAGATTCTACAAATTACCAATGAATTCTGATTATCCACCTCCTGCTCTTACTTAAATAAGAGCTAAGTTTCGTAAGAAAAAAAAAAGCTGTTTGTGTCTTCACATGGATGTATTGATAAACTGTGAGTCAAAGGGTCTTGGTTACTATTATCTATAATCTTTCATGTTTGTACGTTGGTAATGAACGATCAAATATACGTTTGCCTCCCCACAACCTCGTCCTACGTACCTGTAATGGTTCAGTAATGTAACTATACAATAACATTATTCATTTGTTATTCTCCAAAATAAACAAATTAACAATAAATTATTAAATCGAAAAATATGTTCCAATTAAATTGAATTCAATGATCTTGAAGGGTTTATACGCAGATCCCGACTCAACCAGACAGTATTAAAGTTTGTAATTTAGATATGTTTATAACGCATTACTTGTAATATAACACGGATTTCAAGAGACCGCCGTTCAACAGAATTTATTTTAATGGAAATATAATGTTATTTTTTACTCATCTTGCACCAGTCACTCTTCAGAATGACAACATTTTGCATGTTAATCATTTTTGCCGGGTTTTGGCAACAACAAAATCCGCACACAAACCAACTGACTGTGCAAACAAAATGTTTCTCTGCACATACGTTTTACTGAAAAGTTGCTACGAAAAAGTGTTCCTTCAATCGCTTTGTCGATAAAGTGACTGTTACAACAGCCTTTCAAAAGACCGTGGCATCACAGATTTTCTAAATATTTTTAATAAGCAAAAAAAATTAACTTACCGATTCCAAGGCCAGCAAAAGCAAGCAACCTTTAAACATTTTAAACTCAAATCTTAAATGAACTACACACTCTTTTCAAGAAGGAAGTTAGAAAAATTTTAAGCGCCTACGAAATAAAGGACAAAATAAATATCTTGATGAAGAATTACATCGCAAATTACAGGCAAAATAAGGAAAGAGTTGGTATGGATCACGTTTCGTCACAATATCGGCAATACTACCTGGTAAGTTTATAGAGAACAAATTAAAAAAAAAGCAACATATGCATATCAGGAATCGCCACACTAAAAAAAAAACACAGCCTCCCCACGCAGCGAAAAAGAAGAGAGGAAGATAGAGAGAGCGCATGTTTTATATATGTATGTCAATTCAAATAGGACGCCACAAACAATTAATAAACAAGAGAACCTTTGGGGATACCGCCTTGGAACGGTCAGTGGCAAAACAAATTGCCACTGGGGGTTTAAACCAGGTTCTAGGGTGCACCAACCTCACACTTGCCCCAACAGGTTCTCGTATCACAAAACAAGTACAAATTGTCTTGGTGAAATAACTCCAACCCATCCATCAGCTCAACAATGTGCATGCAAAAGCATACAAACATATAAACATAAGAATTTAATAGCATTGCAAAGCCAAAGGGCGGGTTCTCAATGATCTTTCCGAGACCAGAGCACCTGGAGTAAAATCAGCAAGAACACGATGACAGGGATAAAAGAAACAAATCGAGCTTTTAGGTTCTTTTAAGAAAAGATTTCCCCATAAACTTTCATAAACTCTTACCAAAGAGGTAAGCATAATAATCAACTGTAGATGGGTTAATCACCAGGCCTGCAGAGCGCTGTAAAATATCATGTTGGTAACCTTTCTTTTTAAATTTACAGATGGTTTTTACGAATAACCGGGAGAAATTAACATCGCCTTTTATCTTCTTAAGTTTATAAATTAAATCTCCATAAAAAACTGGCTGTGAAATTCCTTGTTGCAATAGTGATTTTAAACTGCAGCTGTATTTATGAATTAAATCTGGATATCGGCGATAAAACTTGCAAAAGGTTTTCCTTAATTTGTGATACCGATAACCTTGTTTTAAAAGTTTTTCTGTAATGCAAAGATTACGTTCATTGAAATCATTCACATCGTTGCAAGCTCTTGAAAAGCGAACAAGCTGTGAGATATAAACCCCGTAAGAAGTTGCACGAGGAACATCGCCGTCTAGAAACAGAAAATTTACTATATTAAAATTAAAATCATCTCTTTTATCATAAATTTTAGTAGTGACGTAACCATTTTCGATGGATAGATTTAAATCAAGTAAGTTTGCTTGCTTTTCTGAAGTGTTCGCTTTGTTAAGCTGTAGTTCTTTAGGATAAATCTTATTAACCAGTGATGGAAAATGGTTATTATCTATATTTAAAAAATTATCAAGGTACCTCGAGGTGTTGTTAAAAGCTGTAATAATATCATCTTGATGTTCGGTAGAAAGAGATAACATGAAATCTCTTTCATAACAATATAAAAACAGATCAACGAACAGGGGTTGCACCATTAGTACCCATTGGAATGCCTATTACTTGTTTACAAATAGAGGTACCAAATCTCAAATAAATATTATCCAATAAAAATGTGAGCGCCTGGATAAGGTCTTGACTGGTCCATGAAGTATAATTATCATAAGAACTATCTGTAAAGAATGCCCTATATTCATTACAAGCAATAAATGTTTTATTTTCTCTAGCAAAAGTTTTTTCAATGAGACTGGTTAGCTTGTCTCTTATTAAATTATGAGGGAGAGAAGTATACAAGGTAGAAAAATCATATGTAGACAAACAGAACGCCTGAAAATTATTTGATTTAAGTTTCTTCAAAACATCATTTGAATTTTTTATAGACCAAAATAAATTTTTGCCAGTAGTTTCAAAAACTTTTTCGCAATACCTAATTACATGTTGTTTTATAGCTGTAAGACAAGATGTTAAGAGCACGGATAACTTTGTTGTAGTACAAGAACTAGAGTTAGCGAAAAATCTTGCTTTGTACGGTGTTTTGTGCATTTTAGGCAACCAATACATAGTAGGTACTTTGTCTTCTTTAGGCTCAACACTGATTCTAAATTGTGTAATTTGTAGAGTGTGTGCTGTAACAATATCACTCTCAGATGAAGAAGTCAGTGTATAAGCATTAGTGCTATTAAGCTCTTCAGTTTGAACATTTATATAGTGTATACGTCACACTATAATAACATTATTTGAAGCCTTATCAGCAGGTGTTAAAACAAATTTGTTGTGAAAATCTTGAATACCTTGTTTTCACATGCATAATTTTCATGTGTGATAATATCCGAATATTTTAAAAAAGCAGGGTTACACCGAATAATTTGTAAATCCTTTATGTAATGCTTAATTTAAAACGTCATTAAATAGGGAACGTCAAGTTACCAGCTTGTTACTGCCGCAGTAAGATGATCTTACTGCTGTCACTGCTGTTACTGCCGCAGTAAAAAATGATCTTACTGCTGTCACTGATGGTACTGCCGAAGTAAAAACGATCTTACTGCTGTCACTGCTGGTACTGCAGCAGTAAAAACGATCTTACTGCTGTCACTGATGTTACTGTCGCTGTAAGATGATCTTACTGCTGTCACTGCTGTAACTGCCGCAGTAAGATGATCTTACTGCTGTCACTGCTATTACTGCCGCAATAAGATGATCTTACTGCTGTCACTGCTGTTACTGCCGCAGTAAGACGATCTTACTGTTGTTACTGCTGTTACTGCCGCAGTAAGATTATCTTACTGCTGTCACTGCTGTTACAGCCGCGCCGCAGTAAGATTGTTACTGCTGTCACTGCTGTTACTGCAGCAGTAAGATGATCTTACTGCTGTCACTGCTGTTACTGCCGCAGTAAGATGATCTTACTGCTGTTACTGATGTAACTGCCGCAGTAAGATGATCTAACTGATGTCACTGCTGGTACTGCCGCAGTACGTTGATCTTACTGCTGTCACTGCTGTTACTGCCGCAGTAAGACGATCTTACTGCTGTCACTGCTGTTACTGCCGCAGTAAGATGATCTTACTGCTGTCACTGCTGGTACTGCCGCAATAAGATGATCTTACTGCTGTCACTGCTGTTACTGCCGCAGTATGATGATCTTACTGCTGTCACTGCTAGTACTGCCGCAATAAGATGATCTTACTGCTGTCACTGCTGTTACTGCCGCAGTAAGACGCTCTTACTGTTGTTACTGCTGTTACTGCCGCAGTAAGATTATCTTACTGCTGTCACTGCTGTTACTGTCGCAATGAAAACGATCTTACTGCTGTCACTGCTGTTACTGCTGCAGTGTAGACGATCTTACTGCTGTCACTGCTGTTACTGTCGCGGTGAAAACGATCTTACTGCTGTCACTGCTGTTACTGCCGCAGTGAAAACGATCTTACTGCTGTCACTGCTGTTACTGTCGCGGTGAAAACGATCTTACTGCTGTCACTGCTGTTACTGCCGCAGTGAAAACGATCTTACTGCTGTCACTGCTGTTACTGCCGCAGTGAAAACGATCTTACTGCTGTCACTGCTGTTACTGCCGCAGTGAAAACGATCTTGTGGCTAGTCTGGAGATTTCCCTCGAAGAATTAAAGAGGAAAATAGACTGGCTATTTAAGAATAACACTGTGCTGCAAACGTGTGACTAGTGTACCAGTCCAGCATGTTTCAGAATATATGTTTATCAACTATCGAGCAATGCTTTAATTCAATTTATTAAACTTATTTTGATCGTCTGCTTCGATCTCAAACCAATTTATGTATGCTTACTATATTTTGTTTCAAACTGTCCGAATAAGTATTTTCGTTTAATGCTAGAATTCATATTTCCATTTACATACTGCGTATTTGTTGCATAATAGCACAAAAAGTTATCAAGCGGATTCGTGAAACTAGGTATCATACTTCGTTATGACGCTACATTGTTTCGACGCAGTTTTTATTTTGACCTTGTTCTGATAATCAGGAGCTTCCCGTGACGTAATTCCGCCGGATTTTGTTTGTAAATATCACCGCGCTCCGTATTGAAACAATGTGGAAAGTTAGAGACTTCCAGATACTCTTTAAACTTACTTCTTTCTCTATTCACTAAAAAAAGTATTTTTCTTAATGCAAAATTATCTCCTTAGTTAAAAAGCTGTTTTGAAGTGTAATTTCCCAGATATAAAAATTTACAGGCTTGACGTGACTAATAGTATTGTGTGTGTTTTTTCTCTCAGAAATATGCATGTTATTATGAAGCAATTCTGTTAAAAAAATAAATGACCTTTCTTTTTATTGTTACAGGAAAGAAGAAGTAGACATAGCAAGTGAATATTCTGTAAGCCTGGGTCATATAGAGAAAGGTCATCAATTGTCCATTGGATGGTATGTGCACCTGACTTCTCGTTGGCCTGAACTCAAAGCACTGGCACCTAGGGGCTTAGAAATCCGGAGAACTAAGGCGACCTCTGTTGAGAGTGTGTCAAAATACTATACTGAATTAGGATGCATACTTACTAAATACAACTTGTCTGGAAGTCCAGAAAGGATCTACAATGTAGATGAGAAGGGTCTGTCAACAGCCCACAAGCCTCCTTCTCTAATAGCTGCTACAGGAACCAAACCCCTGCTGTTGTGTCAGCCACCAGAATTAATGTAACGGTGCTGGGATGTGGCAATGCACAGGGTCATCAAATCCCCCCATATTTTGTTTTCCCTGGCTTAAGAATGCGCAATGAATTGTTAGAGGGTGGAACTCCAGGTGCAGATGGTGGGGTCTCAGAGTCAGGTTGGAGTAATGGTGACATTTTCAGGACCTACTTGCAGAGTCACCTACTGAAATACTTGCCATCAAGGAACCCATCTCAGCCTGTACTATTACTATATGATGGTCACAGGTCTCACATTAATCTTGCATTGGTTGAATGGGCCAAGTCTGAGAATATAATTCTCTTTGTGTTACCAGCACACACTAGTCATGTCTTGCAGCCGATGGACGTGGGCCATTTGAAAGAATTTTCAACTCGGTATGTCATAAGTTCATGAGAGAACATTGTGGACAATCCATTACAAAGTCTGACATCTGCAGACTCGGCTGCTCAGCGTATATTAAAGCCCTCTCTCCAGAAAATCTCCAGTCTGCATTCAGAAAATCTGGAATATACCCATTTAACCCAGATGCAGTTGATGCTTCACATTTTCAGCCTTCGAAAGTGCAGCAGCAAAGAAAAAGTTCTTCTGATGTCCAGATCAATCTTACCCCTGATGTCATCCCAGATGTGGACAATGGCCAAATACCTAATCCTGTCCAAGAATTCTACAGTCAAAAGGAGGCCCCTCTCATTCAAGAAAAGCCACCCACAAAGAAAAGGATATGCTTGAGTGCAGTTGTATCAGGAAAGGCCATAACTGAGGATAGCATGGTACAAGCCATAATAGATCATGAGACCAGTACAAAACCTAGGTCCAAAAAATCAGAGGCTCCTTCTGTTGTTGCTGGTCAATCTGGTGTAAGGCAGAGAACAAAACCTTCTGCTAAACCTGTTCCAGAAGATGCTCCTGCTTCAAGCTCCTCAACTGAAGTTGAATCAGAAACATGTTGTGTATGCAATAAATTCTCACCTGCAGAGATCAAGCAAAGCCACTGCATAATATTTGTAAAGTGGGTGCAGTGTGATGTATGTGGCCACTGGGTGCACCTTAATTTCTGCACCAAGATAAAAGTTGTGAGGCGGGGAGACAATTTCAGATGCATTCACTGCTCTAATTGAGAGGAATAAATTAACCAGGAATGCCCACAAAAGCACATTTATTTGTAACATGATTTGAGCATAATTAAAAAAGAAAATAATGACATAAAAATTTCTGACCTGACACCTCTGGAATTTTGATTGGTAGTAAATTAGTTATGTTTGCTATATTGCTGGTATTAAAAATAAAATTTATTATCATCTGATAAAAAAAAAACATTTTACCTTATTACTTTCTTTATGATTTTGTCCCAGACTCAATAATTTTCAGAGTACCGCATGCCTGACAGTGATAATGAGAGCAAAAGTTACTGTCCAATCAAATGCGTCGTTTCATTGTACTGTCAAAATGGCCGCCAAAACAATAGTGGTCAAGGTTAATGCAGGATTTCCTTCAAAATAAATGTTATTGAAGCGAGTGGCTACTTCTTAGAGGTTGTCTAAGACTTTATCTCTTTGACAAACAGGTAATTTTGTTTGAAGTAGGTGAAAAACAAGATTGCCATGATCTTATCTCTTAGGTGCGTCAAAACAGTGTACTCGAAGATAATTTTTCAGATATGTGCCCAAGATTATAAAACTTTATCTAGAGACCAGTCTCAAATCTCAAGCATCTGATTGGCTGAAAAGGCGAACATTCGCTTTGGATTTGAGACTGGTCTCGAATCTTAGTTTATGATCTTGGGTCTTGACCTTTTTGAGATACTCCAATTCAATTGTATGACGGCAAAAGGGGCCACTTCTCCTGTACACTTCCCCTACACAGCATCGTTTAGTCCTCCCTGCCATAGGATCCATTGAGTCACCTTGTTAAAGCCTTAATGATACTTACATATAAATGACTAAATATCATTAATTTAAATTTAAATTCTCTTCCTCTCTTCTTTTTCGCTGCGTGGGGAGGCTGTGTATTTTGAGTGTGGCGATTCCTGATATGCATATATTACCTTTTTTTCAATTTAATTCATTTACTCAGTTATGAATTGAATAAAAATTAACTTCCCAGTTTCTGACAAAGGAGATCGACGATGACGTTTTGTGACGTATACGGTATAACAGCACCAACTAATATTAGGTGATCCTATATTTTTAATGGAGAAGCACTGTTAGCAGGGGGTCCAACGTATTTGTTTTTTGCGGAAAACTAAGTGAGGTACATGTTCTGTGCCGAACAAAATGGCGGAATATTTCGTTATTTTGTGCATTTCTGGAGATATTTTGACCGGGTAAGTAGGTTTATATCACTGTTATCGAAATATAAATAAGCCTACCCGGAGGCCAGATCTGTAAGCTCCACTCGGTTTGTCAAACTATGTTTCTAGAGGCCTTAACAAACAGTTATTGAATGTATAAACTGAAAGATTGTTTGTTTACAAAGTGAAAATAGAAAATTGCGTGACTTGAAACTGTGTTTTTAGTCAAAATATACCGTTGTCCGACCTATTTTAGCTAAATTATTAACGAGTTTTTGCATATATTTCTTTACGAGAGCTTTTGCACTTTACATGGGTACTCAATGACCAATTTTTTAAGTTCAAACACCTTAAATGTTTTAAGGATGAAGGAGGTTTATTGAAACAAATGTGCTGTTGATAAATAGGATTTTATGTTATTCCTACTAAAGAGGGGTTTTATTAAAACAAAACAGGAAATTAAGAGCAAATTTCTGTTTGCTTGACCTTTTTTTATGCAAGAAATGCATTTTTAGCAAAATTTGGATAACTCTCGCCAAATTGTTCCAAAGTCAATTATTACAGGATAAAAGCTTAAGTTGAAGACTAATGTTGGCATAAAATCATAAACAAAGAGTGATTTAATGTCTTTCTAATAAAAAATACGGACAAAAAGTGACCAATTAGAACTTTGTTTCAGTGTATATATAAGAGCCTGTACTGGTTGTCCCAAAAATAGCGGCGTACCTCTAAATATATACACTACACCTCTATTTCTTATCCCAGATGTAGAGGTGCACCTCTTTAAATTCAGAGACCCAAAGTACTTCATTTATTTAAACATTACAGTCAAGTAAACAATAAAAATTTTAGGTGTGGTTGTGCCGCAAATACGCTTGAAACGTTTGTATGGCGTGCCTCGAATTGTCCGTATTGTGCCCCTCTTCTCAAAATGCAGATGAGACTTCTTCTTGTATCTTGGCATCGTGAATTGTCTCGATCTGATATGGATACAGAGACGTATGTAAAAACGCCATGGCTATTTACCCATAAAGGTGCACCTATATATTTATTATAAGGTGCGCCTGTTTTGTTGGTTTTTTTGGTAAACTACTACTAAGTACTATAGTACTATAGTACTACTTAAAAGTAATAATGTAATGAACAAACATCAAGAGGCACAATAATATACAAGTGTATGTGGTGGGTAATTTTGCATAATAAAATACGCGAGACATTCGTATTTGGGTAAGAAATTGGCTTTTGTTTTGATTATTAACATTTGTTACCAACTCTTACTAACATGTACACTTGTATTAACACATTCAAGTTTGTTATTTAGATTCTGCGCCGAACAAAACAATGCTTACCACTTCCACGGCAAACATTTAAGGTGTTTGAACTTAAAAAAATTGGTCATTAAGTACCCATGTAAAGTGCAAAAGCCCTCGTGAAGAAATATATGCAAAAACTCGGTAATAATTTAGCTAAAATAGGTCCGAGAAAGGTATATTTTGACTAAAAACGCAGTTTCAAGTCAAACAATCTTTTAGTTTATACATTCAATAACTTTTTGTTATGGCCTCTAGAAACATAGGTTAAAACCCCAAATGAAGCTTACATGTCTGGTCTCCGGGTAGGCGTATTTATATTTCGGTAACATTGATATAAACCTATTTACCAGGTCAATATATCTCCAGAAATGCACAAAATAACGAAATATTCCGCCATTGTGTTCCGCACAGAACATCTCTCTCACTTACTTTTCCGCAAAAACCAAATACGTTGGACCTCTGTGTTAGACCGTATATGTCACACGTCTGATATATTCGGTCGAATACGTGACACGTGTAATATATATTCGGTCGGATACGTCACACCCTTCAGCCGAATATGGGACATATATTGCGACGTATTCGGTTGGAATTAGTTTTTCTAGGCTCATCAAAACGTATTTGTCACTTATCAAAAAATTAGAACGGTTTATATACATACGAATACAATTATTTAAAATATTTAAGAACATTAACATTAACCTAGTGTTGGAATTGTTAATATCATCATCCTCCTCATCATCGCGACAACACGATGCGACAACAGTATCACGTTGAAATCTTTTTTCGGTTTGAACCAGGAAGTATGTTTTTCTTGAATTTTTTTAAAACCCTAACATTATTTTGACGAATTGGCATTTAACATTGTAGACCAGCATATACTTATTTCAGGTATGAGTTGCTTTGGTATATTGTTCATGAATGTCCGAGTTCTCGTGCAAACGGTTTTTCTTTTGTTTTAGTATGTGCTTGGTAATTAGAACATGAATTAGACTAAATTGAGCATGCCAGCATTAACTACATCCTTAGCGTAATACATTTCTTTACTAAAATCTAGGTGGCAATAAGTACTTCCCTCAAAATTCATTATTGAAATTTAAGTCAGTTTTCGCCATTTGCAATTTTTGCGACCTCTCAAGTCGGTATGTTGGTTACGACGAACAGAATTTCGTTTACGTCCCTTTGATGATTGCACGCCATTTACAATACATTTACAATACAGAAATCTTCAAGGTTATTTCTACAAACGGATTGTGGAATTATCGACAACCGTTATATTGCAAAATGTGAATTAATGATACATTGTACGTCATTGTTCGTAAACACTACTCTTACGGTTTCTGTTATTCGTGATTTATGTGAAAATGAATCTAATTGCACAGAGTTTATGTAACAAACTGAAAAATAAACATAAATTATTGTCATTTGAACCATTATTAAAGCAGACATATGACTTAAGATAACTATTCTTTATCAACGAATCACTTGGACCTAGTAGATAATTGTTAACTTAACATCTTAAAAAGGACGAAATAGATATCAAATAAATTAAAATGTCCGACACGATATATTTGATCAATAGAAACGTTGACAATAGCGTTCGTGTGCAACATGAACCAGAACGGAACTTTGACAGAATTGTTAGACCTATTATAGCGGAGTTTGTTGGCGTGACTCTGTTTGTTTTTGTGGGATGTTGTGCCTTAGTGAGTGGAAATATAACAGGGGCGGCCTTAGGGCACGGCCTAACTATCGCACTTCTTATAATGGGCCTGGGTGAAATCAGGTGAGTGTGATCTTTACATACAGGGGATCATTGATCTTCTCAAGCGTGACATGACCTGACACATAAACACGTGTGGTATTTTTCATTAAAGCAGTCATTTTTAATTTCAAACTGTTTCCGAAACTTGTATATAAAATTTGTTACTTGTTAGAATTCGAAAAACTAAGAATATTGAATAACAGTGCAAAGTATGCAAATTATCGAATATTTATATTTATATTAAGATACTATAAACAGAGTTCCTTAATACTGAGCACAGAATGTTAATGCGATATTTTCACATGCGATTTTAATAAGCTTTAATATTTTGTTGCAGTGGGGGACATTTTAATCCATGGCAGCTGTAACTCTCGGTGTGACTCTAGCCGGCGGACTTCCAATATACCTAGCTCCAGGATATGTTCTTGCTCAAATAATAGGCAGTATATTAGGGGCCTCGTTGGTTAGGGTAAGTTGTTTATCGCCTCGTTGTCATCAAATACACCTCATTGTATCAATACATTGGTATTTCGACCGAATAGGTCGCTGTTGTTTGCCTTAGAGCTTATCAATAGGTCAGTGGTTAGCACGTTTGGCTTAGAGTAAAGGGACCGCTGGTTCGATCACTCGCTACTCCAATTAAACAATTACTAAAAGTCTTTCGGATGAGACTTTAAAACAAAGTCCAGTATAGTGGTGCTGTACACTGGGCACCTAAAAACCAGGAACGATTATGGCATTTGAGTGTCCTCTGTAATCTTGGACTATCCTCCAAAACCTTAAATGACTAAAACTCTTCTGTGAAGGAATCGCTCATATGAGCTTTCGGTAGCGACGATAAATAAATCTAAAACAAACTGTTGTTCGTCTACAAGTAGAGTCGAGCAACGTCTGAATGACTGACTTTCGAGCGATTGTGCTTCAAGTCTTTCTTTTCGTTCGCATCTGTGTTTTGTACGTTAAATTCGCATAATTACGGCGAGCTGGTGCGTATAGACTCAGAAACTGCAAACTTTATGATTATACAATGATTATACAATAAATACAATTAACATTTAAATCGCGGTAAAATAATGAAATGTAATATTTAGAACTCAGGCCATGGTCTAAAACCATTTTGACAAAACAAACGTAAAATCTATATTGCTTACAGGGCACGTTGCCGTCAGAGGTCTACCACCAGATAGGCGGAGGTGTTCACCACCTAGGATCAATTTATCTTGTCTTTCCAAATGGCACACAGACAGGAGCGATTGCAAACGTAGAGCCCGGATGGGGACTTCTTATTGAGTTAATGCTTACAACCGTTCTATTCTTCACTGTGCTGATGGTTGCTGTTAACTCTAAAACCAAAACATCACTGGCACCTCTGGCTATAGGGTTTGCTGTATCCGCCGATATCATGGCAGGGTAAGTTGCTGATGCCGCTGCTGTTGCTGGAGATAACTATCATTTACTCAGCTAGGTTGTGGTTGTCAGATATTCTCTGGTGTAAATATTTACATTTTAGTAAACGTATATTATAACATAATTATGAAACACTAATTTGTCAAATAAGCTGGTGATTAGGAGTTGTTTTCTGTAAACGTTAGCGGATGAGTGATATATTTCTAGAACTCAAATTTAATTATTTAATTTTTAAACTAAAATGACGAATCAAGTTTGACAACCGTATGCTTAATAAGGTCATTCGTGTTTATTTCTGATTTCTGATATAACTGTATGAATAATTTCGTTTTGAATTAAACAAGACTCTCTGGTGTATAAAAAGGTTCGTGCAGAATTGAAGTTAGGATGGGAACGATCAGGGATCTTCAGTTTAACTTTAATTTCAGGAAATAATAATAATAATAATAAATTCTTTATTTATAGATGGTAACTCTTAAGTTTTGTACAAAGTAAAACAACAATAATACAAATCTTATTTTCAAGAGGCCATCATGAAATATTATACCTACACACTAAAAAAATTAAAATGAAATAAAAAGATGAGCAATACAAAATCACATATGTTAATTGGGCAATATTTCGAGAAGGCAAAATATTATAATGAAATACATTATAATACACATACTCAAGAGTAGAAAAAAAGCAACGACAAGTCATTGAGCAGTTACCAGTGTGTGTGTATATCTAGATAAATTTTAAGAATATATTGTCAATAAATGATGTTTGTATGATTTTTTGAATGAATGAACTGAACATCCGCCTGATATGATAAAATAACGAGTAGCAAAAACAAGCTTATTTCCGAATTGTGAATTAAATTTTGCAAGTCGTTATTTTGCAGATAAATACTAGGTCAGAGGAGTTTGCTAAATATGCCAAGGACAAATGAATATGTTTGATTGCCGGTCTATGTAATAACAACCTTGTAATAAATGTCTATGAACATTTCAGGGGAGTGCTTACCGGTGCTTCTATGAATCCTGCAAGAGCAATTGGTCCAGCGCTTGTAGCGAGCGCCATATTGGACAACGCATGGGATTATCACTACATATACTGGATAGGTCCGACTCTCGGGGCATTGTTGGCAGCTTTATTATTCAGGTAAGTCAAACGTTCATTTTATATTGTGTTTAAATTACACCCTTCTGAGTTAACATTGTATACTAACAATATGATGTTTTCGCCGCTTTTTAAATAAAAAAAAACAACACATTCACCCTTATAACTTGTATCTCTCACGGGACCTTATTAATCTACAATGAAAGAGAAATGAATTCATCGCCGAGGCTTCTCGTGCATTTATTTCGCTTACGAAATAATTATTTCAATGTTTTAATATGGTCCTCTCAAGCATTTTTGTCCAGTCTTAGGCATCGTTTACTGTTATATCATTATATTTCCTCTCGCGCCAGGGTAAATGCGCGAAATCAAACCCTAGCGAAATCTAACCATTAAATATCTAGTCCTAATATAAAAATACAAGTGCGCGAAATTAAGCCCTCGCAAAAATGTCACTTATGTCATTTGCGCGAAATTTGATCCCCGCGAAATTAAATGATACAACAGTATTACATTGTCTTTTCACTAAGACTTAACTTAAAATTTCCCGTTTACATCACTATCAAAAGCCCTAATCAATTTTCGGATGTTAAAACTGGCAATATTAACACTTTTGTTATCGTTCAGTGCGTGTAACATATAACCGGTACCTGTTCACTGTCAAATTAGTTTTTATAAATCTACTGCCCAATTTCAACACATTCACTTTTAGCAAACGTGGATTTTTCAGACTAAATGTACTTAGTTTGAACAGAAATGAGGACAGTTTTTCGGGCACCCCTTTGCATCCAAGGGATGTTCCGGCCCCAGAAGGGGGGCTTTCTGTTTATGCAATATCGAGCAAAGTTGGGTTAGAAACAAGGTATTAATAGCTTAGCAAAGCTTGCTTCTCGCTTCTGCTGCAGCTTTACACAGTTTTCAGCTGTTTATTTTCACTAATATGCTGACTAGAGAGACAGTTTTATGTAAAAGATCATTTAGATTAACCCATATAAAACGTATAGCGGACCCGACGTATTGTTTAACCATGCCTTTGTTCACATCCAACTTTGCTGAATTGCAACTTCATAATAATTGACCTTCGCTAAGCCAAACCATAATCCATAAGCAATCAAAAGTACGTGTAACCTTACCCTTTGTTGTATGTTCTATATTAATCACACACGTTTTTTTTTGTCTTCCATTATCGTTTTTAAGACATTGCCCTTTATGTTTTACTACCTGGCGTTACATTATATGAGAAACAGACATACTTGGACGATTTCCATATAACAGTAACAATTTACATTTTACTCCTGATCGTCCGAGACCGAAAGTATTCGTAATCTACAATATACGCACAATTTACAAACAATGTAATAGTATTGCATAGTAATGATATTCTGTCTGAAATATAACTGAATGAAAATCTAGTTAAAATGTTGGATGTCTAAGAATTCTAAGAGTTATGATAATCAAACTTAAATTAGCTCTGTTTATTTCTGATTTCAGATTGTTATTCACGAGCCCTAATCAGCGTTGGATATCAAGGGTAGATTAAAGGCCTTTTACCTCGTAGAACTTGAAGAAAATTAGCGAAATAAATATCCTGTTGATTATGGATATATTTCTTTCATTGTGTTTAAGTTAACGAAAAGTCAAGTTTTGGACTTTTGTTTGTTTGAATGCTGAACGGGAACAGCCTTTTACCTGCACTGTGTATATTATGTATATAAAAGTGTAGAGAAAATAATTCTATTGTACAATTTATATAATTGAACAAGCTGTCCTGTGCTGAGGTCCAAGTTAAGATAGGAAGTTCCAATATCCCAGCCAATTCTGATTTTGGATATTGTTCAATCGAACCAAGAATATACGTCTTGTTGTTGTTTTTTTAATTTTGCCTTTGATGTTGTCTGCGATATGCAGGATTTATGTTCAGTTCCGCCCATCGTTTACTTCTTTAGCGCAAACCCATTCTTTTTTCTGGGGACCATACACCGTTGAACATGGAGTGGTGTTAATCTGGAAAAATACCGCATTGAAAGTTCCATGTTCACCGCCATATGTATACCATCGTTTGAAATATTTACTGTTTATCGTGTAAATGTTGAGTTGCGCTCAACCCGGAGCTAGGCGGCGCGGGCAACAAGATGCAATTCCATTATTACCCCAAAACAGGCTAAATCAAACCGAGCATGCAATAATTTTCACAATTATCGTGTTCGGTGGTTTTCAAAGTTCCACTTTCATCTTTTTGTACCTAAAACATAATTGGAGTCCCCCTTTCATCTTTTCAACTTTTCAAATTCAACTTTTATTTTATACTCTCAGGTCATATGACAACATGAGGTATTAAGTATATTTATTTTTATTTGACAAGATTTAAAACAAACATAAACATACACAGAGCAAATATACGCAGTACGAGAGTCACTGTTCTGTATATATTAGGATATTACATTAACAATCGTACAAATAATGAAAAAACACGCAAAACAATGCTCTATAATACGAGGGGGTAGACTTTTGCTATATCTTCCAAAACGCTAAATGAATGTTTCAACTGGTAGTTTGTTATTTGTGGATCTCAATTCGATCATATACTTAAAAAAGCTATCGTCCGTTTTAGTCAAGTTTGTTTTGTTTTTTATTTGAATTCACGTTTGAACAATCTATTATATCTTGCAACTGCTGGAGTTTTCAACAGCTGCATACCATTCGTTTAAAAATAAATCTCTGAGTTTGTTTATGAACAGAGCGATTATCCATTTAGGTTTAGGTAAAAAGTGTGTTGACCATACATTTTGCATTCCACATGAATATACATGTAGTATGTTCTTAATGTTTTAAGCCATTTAGATGTTGAGGCGCGAACGCTTGTACTGTTAAAGTTATATAATAATAAGGTATAACTACATGTATATGTTGTTAGTCTTCTATCGGTTGATGTTATCAATTTTGATTAAAATGAAATAACCCTAGCTTTTATTTCAATTGATATTGCCATAACAACTGTTTCTCCATATACCATTACATTTGGTGTCGAATTCTTCATTTTTAAAATATGTTTGAGGAACTTTAATAGAACTTTATCGATTTCATCAAGGTTTCAGAAGACACAAATTCCACAGCCATAATAACATAATCGGTTTTATTAACTTTGCAAATAATTAATTTGTAGGTCTATGGGTAAGTAAAGATCTTTTTACTTTAATTGAGCTATACAAAGCTTTTGTTGCTTGCTTTGCTATTTCCTGTTTTGCTTTTTGAAATGACCTACTTCTACTAAAATATATGCAGACATATATTTATAATCGGAAACAGTTTCAGGTGTATCAGTTTTGTTTTTAAAAAAAAGCATAATGTCTTTGCCTTCCCCGTGAGAGAACTTTCGTCTCAGACACGTTCAATTAAAGTTTTCCATTTATTACTATCTAGAACCCGCCGTATTGTAGGAAAAACAGCCTTTCGAACCGGGGTGGGGTCTGGAGCCGTTCCTGACCATTATTCAATTATATACTTAGAAATAATTTTTTTAGAATACGATTTTGACGGAGTATTTTCGCATATTTGGATAGAATGGAATAATACTACTGACTTGATAACATTTTTACAAAAAAGGCGTATTAGTAAGGGTTGGCAGGGGTGGGGCGGCTGGTCAAGCGCAAGTGGTATTCCCAAGCTCAGGTAAATTATTTTCTGATTTTGTCGTTTCTGCAGAATAAATACTGAACGAAATTACAACTATATCAGAGTAATCTTGTCGCTAATAAGATGCTAAACAATAATTACATTTTCTAAAGAAAACAGTTTATGGTGTTTGTCCAATGAACTTTCATCAAAATCTTTCTTAACCGCACATCATGTACAACCAATAGAGCCAAGATTACTTCTACACTTGGTTTGTGGAAACATTCAGTTTTGAATTGTAAATAAAATTTTGTTATTTAAACTCTTCTCTTGCGGTTTATGTTATTCGCATTGTATGAACCTGAATTTTACTATGAACACGTATGTATTTTAAAAATACACATTAATTGGTATGATCATAATTATGATCTAGTATCTACCATAAAATAGTGACAGTAGACATATGACTTGTTGCGATAACTTTTCTTTATCAATTTAATCCTTAAGATAATAGTAAAATTTACATTTAAATAGGGACAAAGTAGATATCATTAAACTAAAATGTCCGACACGGAATATTTGATCAATAGAAACGTTGAAAATAGTGTTCGTGTGCAACCCGAACCAGAACGGAATTTTGACAGAATTGTTAGACCTATTATAGCGGAGTTTGTTGGTGTGACTCTGTTTGTTTTTGTGGGATGTTGTGCCTTAGTGAGTGGGAATATAACAGGGGCGGCCTTAGGGCACGGTCTAACTATCGCACTCCTTATAATGGGTCTGGGTGAAATCAGGTGAGTGCGATCTTTACATAAAGGGAATCACTGATCTTCTCAAGCATGACGGGAAATCACTTGTTTAACGCACTTGTTCTAGAACATAACAGTAGTTTGTCAACATGCAGACAAATCATTACAGGGAATGATAAGGTTTAACTCAGTACTGAGTAGTGTAGGTCATCTCAAGTTTATGGTAAAAAAATTTTGGAAGAGTTTTTGGATTTCATATTAGAAATGGTGCTTGAATTCCACAGAACTTCTCGCATGGTCTATATGTGGTTCTGAACGCAGGTTGCAATATTTTCATAGTTGTCGTGTTCGGTGGTTTTCAAAGCTTCCTTTTCATCTATTATAATATCACAGTAGCGTTGTTTGTGCCGTGTGGCGGCTGTAAGAAGTCACCCCGTACATTCAATCAGTGCTGTGATCAGTTACGTCCTTTGACATGCTTGACGGTCGTTAAGCTCAATACAATATACTATGTAAATAGTACTTCTAAAATTAGTTTTGTTTAAATATTTCGGTCAGTTTATGGATGGGTGGTTTCCATATCGCAGCCAATATAGATTCGGATATTGCTAAATCTTCCCAAGAATATACTTCCTGCTTTATAAATTTTGCCTTTGACGTTGTCTGTGATATGCTGGATTTACATTCTCAGATACTCACTCAAAATTCTTTTTTGTTTAGTTCAACCCATTATTTTCTGGTTTCGGGAAAACCCATTCTTTTATCAGGGGACCATGCGCCGCTGAACATGGAATGATATTAATCTGAAAATACCGCATTGAAGGTTCCATGTTCACCGCCTTTGTTCCATGTTTCTTTTATCCCTGTCATCGTGTTCTTGCTGATTTTACTCCAGGAGCTCTGGTCTCGGTAAGATCGTTGAGTACCCGCTCTTTGACTTTGCAATGCTATTAGATTCTTATGTTTTATATGTTTGTGTGCTTTTGCATGCAACATTGTTGAGCCAATTAGTGGGTTGGAGTTGTTTCACCAAGACAACTTGTATTTGTTTTGTAATATGAGAACCTGTTGGGCAAGTGTGAGGTTGGTGCACCCTAGAACCTGGTTTAAACCCCCAGTGGCAATTTGATTTGCCACTGACCGTTCCAAGGCGGTAACCCCTCGGGTTCTCATTTGTGTTAATTGTTAGTGGTGTCTCTTTTGAAACTGATCATTTTATTAACCATGCTCTCTCCCTCTCTTCTTCTTGACTGTGTAGAGAGGCTGTTTTTTCTGAATGTGGCGTTTCCTGATATGCATATTTCACCTTTTTATGCATACTATCGTTCGCGAGGGATCAAAATTGTACTGTTTACCATGTTTACTGGTGTAAAAATTGAACTGCACTCAACCCGGGGCTATGCCCATGAACAGGCTCAATCAAACCGAGCCTGCAATATTTTCATATTTGTCGTGTTCGGAGGCTTTTAAAGCACCTTTTTCATTTGTTAGAATCCTTTGGTTGCAGTGGGGGACATTTTAATCCAGCTGTAACTCTTGGTGTGACTCTAGCCGGAGGACTTCCTATATACCTAGCACCAGGATATGTTCTTGCTCAAATAACTGGCGGCATATTAGGGGCCTCGTTGGTTAGGGTAAGTTGTTTATTGTCTGGTTTTCATCAAATACACCTCATGGTGTCTACACATTGAAATAACATTTATGGCAGTTCAAATTCCTCTCTCTCTCTCTCTCTCTCTCTCTCTCTCTCTCTCTCTCTCTCTTTCTCTCTCTCTCTCTCTCTCTCTCTCTCTCTCTCTCTCTCTCTCTCTCTCTCTCTCTCCAATTCTCTCCTTTCTGTCCAGTAACGGTTTTGATTGTATATCGTTACTTAGAGAGTGCAGTCCGAGTCTTGACTCTTCAATTCGACATAAAAGTTCTTACTTTAACAAAAATTCGAATCCAGAATCTATTTAAGTATAATGTCTGTTGCCGCAGTGTTCTCTCCCTAAAGGGGATGCTCTAGTGTTAACGTCACAGCAACTCGCGCAACTAGCCTTCACTTTAACATGACAATACCATATTTGTTCCATTCCAAAAGACTTAGAAGCCAAAGACGACAATAAAACAACAAAAATATGATTACGATCAGAATAATAAAAAACACAAATGTATATACGTATATTATAACCAAAACGTCATCATAATGTAACAAAACTGCTAGAATGCACATCGGACATTAGAGTGTCACAATAAATGTTGAAATATATAATTATATCCAATAACAATATAATCGAACATTATATTCAGTTAGAAAATCAGTGATAATCAGTACGATATACACATTCTTTCTGGTATTCTGAGTGGTTTAGTCCGCAATAAAACGCTATTTTACTTGAATTTGTGATAATGACCCCGACAATTTAAGAGATAATCCAACTAGATACAATTAAGAAGCCTCTGTTAACGTTATAATTGTACTATAAAATTAATTTTAAATTAATGACATGTAACAGGTGCTAAAACACCAATTTGTGTACAAAGGTACACATGTAAACTCTCTATTGTTTTACAGGGCACTTTACCGTCAGAGGTCTACAAGCAAATAGGTGGCGGTGTTCACCACCTTGGATCAATTTATCTTGTCTTTCCAAATGGCACTCAGACAGGAGCAATTGCAAACGTAGAGCCCGGGTGGGGACTTCTTATTGAGTTAATGCTTACAACCGTTCTAGTCTTCACTGTGCTGATGGTTGCTGTTAACGCTAAAACCAAAACATCGCTGGCACCTCTGGCTATAGGGTTTGCTGTATCCGTCGATATCGCAGCAGGGTGAGTGACATTGGTTAGTTTGTCGCCTATGATCTTCTCATTTTGATGTTGGCTGTCTTTTTTCTAGAAGAAAGTTGTAAAGGTAACATTTCTGTAAAGGTTTGTGATGATATACGAAGCACTTTGGTTGTCATTCGATTGGATTGGTTTTCTATGAATGCTTACAGGTAGTCTGTCTAGCTGTCTAGTACTGAAATCTTACCTGTGTCAATATTGGAACAAGTGGAAATTCATTTTTAATTCTGTTTTATAAAACATCTTGCCAAAAGCCCCTTGTGTTTGTGAAAACAAGGAAGTTAGAGCATAAATGAGATCAAACGGAACGAGCAAAGAGAATCGAATTCATAGTTAATTTTCATGATATTTATAAATGTTTAAAAACAATTATATGAGATTACGGATATTGGCTTATATTTTTATTGTAAAATGTGTGTTTGATTGCTGGCCTAGTTTAGTACGACATTGGAATAAAAGCACGCCTGTGCTAGACGTAATTTATTTAGCGGCCGTTGAACATTTCAGGGGAGTGCTTACCGGTGCTTCTATGAATCCAGCCAGAGCGATTGGTCCAGCGCTTGTAGCTAGCGCCATATTGGACAACGCATGGGATTATCACTACATATACTGGATAGGTCCGACTCTCGGGGCATTGTTGGCAGCTTTGTTATACAAGTAAGCTGATCATTCCCAAATTGCGCACGTTGTTTTACGTTTGATGATCGGTGATTATAAAATAAAGTCAAACAAATTTTAGCAGTGATGCAAAAATAAGATTTCAAGCAGTTGACTCCATCTGTCTGTTTTCTTTTCATTGAAAGATCGCTTATGTCGGATAATCGAAGATAAGGACATTGCATTTTGACGTCACAACGTTTATGGTTCGACAAATAGAACACAGAAATTGCATGAAGTTTATTAAAATTTTAAAGCAATTTGTTTGCATACAAGATAGGTATTTCTCGTGTTTTCATCTCTTTGTAAGAAAACCGTTCTCCCAAATTATTCCGCTGCTATAAACATAATTTCGGTTTAAATAGATATAGTTGATGTATTGTTTTCCAGAAATGTATTTCGTTATCGGCGTTATCTTCACATGGAAAACATTGGCTAGGCAAGTCCTTGTTACTACCCAAAATATCCGGAACTTTTGCCATCCGAACCTTGAACTCGTGAAAGATATTTATATTCGACGAATTTAGAACATGGATGATTCATTATCATAAAACAAAATCATTAATCTCGTTATGTATTTAATAGAACACTATTTAATAATGACAGGGGATTTAATTTGTTAAACGTCTAATACCTATGAGTTGTAAGATGATGATGATTTTAAAATTGTTATTGTTCCATTTTTGATGGTGATATCACGCGCCCAACATCTTTCTGAGTTTGCATTTCGCAGCTTTTCACTTCTTTAAAAGTTGTAACAACTTTGAAGATTACAATAAAAACTATGAACAGATAAACAGGTTTATCTGTACTACAGACTAGCAATTGCTGTATGCAAGTTTTACCCAGATTTGATCCAAACTAACTTTATTGTTTCTGACATTACGCTACATGAAAGGGATGTTTCGGATTAAGTTACGCGGGCATCTGTTAATGCAATACTGGTATCAGAAAAAGATAGGTAATAAACATGGCATTGACAGCTTGATGCATCCGCAGCTTTTCACGTATTATATCAATTGATTTGACTGAAATGTATACTAGAGCAACAGGTTTAAAGCGTGCACCGGACCCGATGAAGTTCACATTTTATTTCGCAGAAACTCATGGTTCACTTTAGGCCTTCGTCAACCGTGATCTACATGTATTAGTAGAAAATACATCATATCCTACCTTTTACGATATAGAGATATACTTGTACGAGTTGTACAAACGTACGTATGATGCTCGCGAGAAACAAAGACATCTATTGAAGCGTCGTAAACAATTATTTGATAGGGGCCTACAATGACTATCCGGCTAATTAGGATCTACAGTTTTCTCCTTTATGAGACACTATAGCACTATCCGATTTGACAAATGTCGTTTATGGAATCATCATGAAATTATGGAAAATGTCGCAAATAGTGGCATGGTTTCTAGAAACAAAAAGAATTAGTTTGATACTTAAATTTACCATGTTTACTCCATATTTCAGATTTTTATTCACAAGCCCAAATCAACGTTGGATCTCAAGGGTGGAATAAAAGGACCGTCACAGTTTAAAGAACATTTAACCAGAAATGGTGGAATAGAATTTATATTGCGCAAGCATAATAAGTATCCTCATATTTCTGGAACTATTTTTTTCGTTGTTACTTTACACAAAAATTATCAGTTGTTGGATTTCTTGTTGGTATTATATAATTATATAGTTTTTATATGAATATGTGGTAGAATAAGAATGTGTCATATGGTAGAAATAATTACAATAAATATGGAAGTAAAATAATTCTTGTTTTTTCTGTGTACATAAAGATTATTATGTTAGTGAATTTGCCGTTCAAATCCACAATATCCGGATAATCTGTAATTTTTCCAAAAATATATACATTTGTTAATTGCAAAACTTTACAAGACGAAGTTATCTGTTTTAAAAATGACCGAAAAGTGACCTGTGCAGTTACTGGGTGTTAGTAATCACGTGCAAAGTTAAAAGAAAAGAAACCAAAGTACGTATTTCCCTTTGACTATTTACAATGCAGTATAAATAAAATAGAAGACAATGTGTGATAAATGTAGAGGTTGAACCAAAGTAAATCCAATTCCAATAGACCTCAATGTTAAATTCTCAATATTCAATGTACATTTACTAGAAACCATATATTGCCGTGAAGATCTATATTTCATCGATTCAAAAACACACAGGAAAGTAGGGGTAAACTTACTTGTAAGAAAATTACTGATCTCTAACCGAACAGACCATATTTTAAACGCGGTATAGCAAATACGGTGCCAAAAATATACATCCGCTGATCCGGAACTAGTTTGCCCCTTCCAAACGAAATATAGACATGAAATTGCTTTCATTTATTTACCTGGCATGTTATTTCTGCAAACAAGCCACAAACAGGTCGATTTCTAATAGTTAAGAGGCCCCCAGATTAAGAGAAAAAAAAGCATTTATTAAAACGGACTTTATTCGAATGGACCACGGAGGGATACAGTGTAATTTTGTGTTATTCAAACTAAAGCATCGAGAAAAATACAAACAAGCAAATTATTATACATTTAATTAAATGGTAATTATTTCTAAACTTTGACAAATACCTATGTAACGAGAAAAGCCCTTGATCTGCAGACATATATTGTGTCGCCAGTGATGGCAGGTAGATACATAAGGATTATTTTGTTCGGCGCCGTCGTCGTCGGTGTAGACCGGTAGTCCCTCAACTTAAATATAAAACTAAATGTTGCTATAACTTCGAAAGAACTTGTCTGATAAATAAATACTTGGAATATATCATCTGCATAAATAAAGCCATCTCTGACAACAAGAATGATAACGCCTGTTCCTGTTTTTAGTGATAGGTGCGTTGGAGTTATTTGACTAAGACAACTTGTGCTTGATTTGACATATGAGAACCTTTTGGGGCAAGTGTGAGGTTGGTGCACCCTAGAACGTGGTTAAAACCACAAGTGGTAGATTGATTTGCCACTGACCTTTCCAAGGCGGTAACTTGGGAACGTGAAGTTAGCAGTGAGCAGTTACAGCAGTGACAGCAGTGAGATGATATTACTGCGGCAGTGACAGCAGTAGCAGCAGTAAGATCGTTTTTACTGCTGCAGTAACAGCAGTGACAGCAGTAAGATCGTTTTTACTGCGGCAGTAACAGCAGTGACAGCAGTAAGATCGTTTTTACTGCGGCAGTAACAGCAGTGACAGCAGTAAGATCGTTTTTACTGCGGCAGTAACAGCAGTGACAGCAGTAAGATCGTTTTTACTGCGGCAGTAACAGCAGTGACAGCAGTAATATCGTTTTTACTGCGGCAGTAACAGCAGTGACAGCAGTAAGATCGTTTTTACTGCGGCAGTAACAGCAGTGACAGCAGTAAGATCGTTTTTACTGCGGCAGTAACAGCAGTGACAGCAGTAAGATCGTTTTTACTGCGGCAGTAACAGCAGTGACAGCAGTAAGATCGTTTTTACTGCGGCAGTAACAGCAGTGACAGCAGTAAGATCGTTTTTACTGCGGCAGTAACAGCAGTGACAGCAGTTAGATCGTTTTTTGCTGCGGCAGCAACAGCAGTGACAGCAGTAAGATCGTTTTTTGCTGCGGCAGCAACAACAGTGACAGCAGTAAGATCGTTTTTACTGCGGCAGTAACAGCAGTGACAGCAGTAAGATCGTTTTTACTGCGGCAGTTACAGCAGTGACAGCAGTAAGATCGTTTTTACTGCGGCAGTTACAGCAGTGACAGCAGTAAGATCGTTTTTACTGCGGCAGTAACAGCAGTGACAGCAGTTAGATCGTTTTTTGCTGCAGCAGTAACAGCAGTGACAGCAGTAAGATCGTTTTTTGCTGCGGCAGCAACAGCAGTGACAGCAGTAAGATCGTTTTTACTGCGGCATTTACAGCAGTGACAGCAGTAAGATCGTTTTTACTGCGGCAGTTACAGCAGTGACAGCAGTAAGATCGTTTTTACTGCGGCAGTTACAGGAGTGACAGCAGTATGATCGTTTTTACTGCGGCAGTAACAGCAGTGACAGCAGTTAGATCGTTTTTACTGCGGCAGTAACAGCAGTGACAGCAGTTAGATCGTTTTTACTGCGGCAGTAACAGCAGTGACAGCAGTTAGATCGTTTTTACTGCGGCAGTAACAGCAGTGACAGCAGTAAGATCGTTTTTACTGCGGCAGCAACAGCAGTGACAGCAGTAAGATCGTTTTTACTGCGGCAGTTACAGCAGTGACAGCAGTAAGATCGTTTTTACTGCGGCAGTTACAGCAGTGACAGCAGTAAGATCGTTTTTACTGCGGCAGTAACAGCAGTGACAGCAGTAAGATCGTTTTTACTGCGGAAGTAACAGCAGTGACAGCAGTAAGATCGTTTTTACTGCGGCAGTAACAGCGGTGACAGCAGTAAGATCGTTTTTACTGCGGCAGTAACAGCGGTGACAGCAGTAAGATCGTTTTTACTGCGGCAGTAAAAGCGGTGACAGCAGTAAGATCGTTTTTACTGCGGCAGTAAAAGCGGTGACAGCAGTAAGATCGTTTTTACTGCGGCAGTAACAGCAGTGACATCAGTAAGATCGTTTTTACTGAGGCAGTTACAGCAGTGACAGCAGTAAGATCGTTTTTACTGCGGCAGTGACAGCAGTAAGATCGATTTTACTTCGGTAGTTACAGCAGTAAGATTGTTTATACTGTGGCAGTAACGGCAGTTACAGCAGTAAGATTTGTACGATGTTCTTAGATTATAAAAAAACAAATTCATCTTACTGCCGCAGTTACAGCAGTGACAGCAGTAAAATCGTTTTTACTGCGGCATTAAGAGCAATTACAGCAGTTAAATCGTTTTTACTGCGGCAGCAAGAGCAGTGACAGCAGAAAGATCGTTTTTAGTGCGGCAGTAACAGCAGTGAGATCGTTTTACTGGGGCAGTAACAGCAGTTACAGCAGTAAAATTGGTACTATGTTCTTAGATGATAAAAACAACATTCTACTGCCGCAGTTACAGCAGTGACAGCAGTAAGATCGCTTTTACTGCAATAGTCACAGCAGTGACAGCAGTAAGATCATTTTTACTGCGGCAGCAACAGCAGTGACAGCAGTAAGATCGATTTTACTGCCGCAGTATCAACAGTGACAGCAGTAAGATCCGTTTCACTGCGGCAGTAACAGCAGTAGCAGCAGAAAGATGTTTTTTGTGACAGTAGTAAGATCGTTTTTACTGCGTCAGTAGCAGCAGTGACAGTAGTTATTTCGCTCTAACTGCGGCAGTAGCAGAAGTGACAGCAGTAAGATCGTTTTTACTACGGCAGTAACAATAGTGACAGCAGTAAGATCGTTCTTACTGCGGCAGTAACAGCAGTGACACCAGTAAAATCGGTTTTTACTGCGGCAGTAACAGAAAAACCACACCAAAATCACCTTACTGCCACAGTTACAGCAGTAACAGAAGTAAGATTGTTTTAAATGCTGCAGTAAAAGAATTTACAACGGGTAAGGTGTTCTTTGATTAAAAAAACAACAACACAAAAATCATCTTACTGCCGCAGTAATAGCAGTGACAGCAGTAAGATCGTTTTTACTGCTGCAGTTACAGCAGTGACAGCAGTAAGATCGTTTTTACTGCGGCAGTAACAGCAGTGATAGCAGTAAGATCGTTTTTACTGTGGCATTAACAGCAGTGACAGCAGTAAGATCGTTTTTACTGCGGCAGTAACAGCAGTGACAGCAGTAAGATCGTTTTTACTGCGGCAATGACAGCAGTGACAGCATTTCTTCCACCGACAACCTCTCTATGAAGCCGTACCCATTATCTCTTGGGTCGGAATAGATGTACGTCGTCATTGTCATCGTTCATAGTTCACTAGTACTTTTATGTTTTGACTCATAATTCGTCCAGAGAATCATAAAAAGAAGTGGGTTGGATAATTTAAATGCTCCTTGTTCTTTAATAGCGATGCCTAGTTTGCTCATAACAATCTGCCTTCCTGATAACTACCTAAACCATTTATATTAAGATGTCAAGCAATCCAAATTTGTGTAACAATTAGAATGGAAAGATGTCATGAATAATGATGTCCTAAATAAATTTCTTTCAAACTAAGAAACAACTCAAATCGTGTTGCGATTTGCGAGTGACGCATATATTGTGATGACATCATTGGAAACTTGATAACAATATGACGATTACAACACAAAAACCGATTTTCGAGTGACGCATACAGGATGAGTAAAGGTTAGGGAGTGCCCTGTAACATGGAACATAAAATACATGTATCAATAGGAAACATCTACCATTGATCACACATGATGCATAATTGTTGTCTCAACTTAAGACTGCTATACTCGGCACAATGAACTTTCAAAGTACATGTACAATGCTTTCAACACGTAGTAAAGGATATTTGGGCGAATATTCAAGCATGGTGCAGTCAACTTCAAACTCTTAATATGAGCCCTGACATTTCGTCAACTCCCAACCAAAACGATACTGCCCTTATAAGGTTTTGACTGTGTATTTGTCATAGGAACGCCGGCCGCCACATAAAAACCCCTCCCTTAATAATCCTTCATTTAGAAAGAGGAACCGTGTTTCTGTAGCAATGCACGAATCGCATATTTAATGTGATTCTCGGAACGTTCCTCAAAATACCTGAACTACAGAACCTGTCCTGTCATGCTTGAATACATTGCGTGTTTTATTATATTATATATAATGTGTATGTGTATGTACTCATTATATTAAAAATGCAGAAACCTCTGCCCGTTTGTCAAAGTCTTGTACCACTAGATGCCGGGCCTTATTTCCCGTAAGTTCCTTTACAACAAAGTATATGAATCCATTTATTGGAATACAGAATGTTCAAAACATTTAACTGAATCCAGTATAATGTTTAACTATTGAATTTGAATTGGAAATTCGATCTCACCACGAAGAGAGACTCGCAAGAACTGATTTCAAATTAATCCCTCATTCTATTTATACACCAATTCAAAACAACCGTTCAAACCCGGTTTGTCATACAATATCCGTAAGGACAAAATAATCTGCTATACGACGAAACGCAGAGTACTATAAATATTTATGTAACTTCAAACATGAACATGCTAAATATAAAATGCCTGTCTGGTAAAAAAGCTGCATCCAAAACAAATTATTTTATTTGTTGGCATATCCTTACCTTAGATTATATAAAAATGTTACTTTAAAGTCGTGTGTTTTATAGCATTTGATACTGAAAAATCGAAGTCAGCATCTCTTCTTGTTTTTTTTCCGGAGTGGGTGGGGTAAATGAACATGTCTACTTTTTCTTAAGTGAGAATCAATTAATTGATATTAACTTCACACGCATCGATAATCTATCAATTGGCATGGTTAGATATTTAAACTAATAGCCTTTGAAACAAAGAAAGCGCGAATATATCTAGCGCGTGAATACATAAAATCAAGCACGCGGATACGTCAAGATAGTCATTCGTGGCAGGCGTACACCGTGTAGACGATCTTCTATACCAAACCGACAGAATTTCAACGCGGAGTCAGAAGAGCCCGAGATGCACCAGGGATAGGCCAGTAGCGAACAAAATACTATCTCTGTTCTCTAGTGGAATGTGCAGGGTCTTAGAAACAAACTAGATGATAGTGACTTTTAAAATTTTATCAAAAGTTACGATTTATTAATTTTTACCGAAACATGGAACTCGCGAGTGTCAAATATAAACATAAACGGTTTTGAATGTATTAACTGTCCAAGACCAAAAACCAATAAAAAGGCCAAACGCAACAGTGGAGGCGTAACGGTATAAATCCAAATGGTGTATTTGTGGCAGGAATGGGTTAATTGTTTTATTTTTATTAAGTGTTTTCATTAAAATAACTTCTGTGCCAAATTTCCTCACTTTACAGTAATTCCTTATGGTCAGTTTTAAAAGCAGCGATGCGCATCATCATCTCTATTGTGATTATTTTCAGTATAGTCCACTTATAATTACATGTTTGTTTTGTCATTGGTATTATGGTACAATTAACTTGAATCCTTTCAATAATTGTCACAAAATCCTAACCGGTTAGTAGCATCACTTGCTCTGTGTAATTAAGTGTCGCATGAGAATTTCATGCTTTCTTGTGTAGTGTCCTAAAAATTTAGTATAAAAAGGCTGAAATTTGGCTATTCTCCCCCAGTGCAGTTCACAGACATTCACAAGGTAGTTTTTACCTTTTGTCAGAACTCTGCCCACTTTCGGATTATTTAGGGTTTAGTTGATTTCACATTGATGGGGTTTCAAAATTTATAAAGCTAAATTATTTCTTGTTCAAAATTCAAAATTGTAGGCTTGTTAGTTATTTCCTTCTTTCACAGGGTGTCCCTGGTTTTGTATACTGTTTGTATTTGAATAATATAAAGTATAACAGAATAAAATGTAGTCTCGATTCTAACAAGAGTAGTTGTTAATAAAGTTTACCTGGGAAAACAGGTATAACCCTGTTACATTTTGGGGGCTCGTCCGCACTTTATTGCATTAGAATTAACATTAGAATTCATACAGTATATAGGTAGATAACATGGCTTCACCACCGCTTACATGGTGGATACCAATGGATAACACAAAGAAAAATGTTTCTTTTACGGGTAATTACTTTGACCAAGGTGTAAGATCCCCAGTTTCAAGTGAAATATCGCTAAACATTGAAAATAAAACAACATCTTTTGGCACTCAAACAGATGAGACCAGTATTTTAAAGTCTTCTTCAAAGTTTATAAATCAAGATGAATCATATCGAACAGTTGTTACAGATAATATACATAGGGTACACGACCAGGGGACAACTCAAAATTATTATCCTCGAAACCAAGGGACATCTCAAGGTTATGATGCAAATATAAGGGAATCATTTCAAAAAGCACATGCAACCAGAAACAAAACTCAAATGATTCGTGATGGGGGTTATACTCAAGATGATCCTTACCAGGACTTTGACTCTTCTCATCGTTTCGGTAGTTCAATTATACAGGGACCTTTTCAAAACACTAATTTAAACCATACCCCAATTCGACATGAAAAAGGGACATCTCATGATAATAGTTATCAAATAAACAGTCCTTGCCATGATAGGGATTATGTAAAGGGGCCATTTCAAAATACTAGCTCAAACAGAGTCAATAACATATACGAAACTCAATTGGAGGATGGAAGGGATATCACACTCCCAGTAGATATCATGTATGGAGATCCTCCTCACTTCTGTGAATTTGCTTGTCCCTCCGAATATGTTGAATGGCTGAGACACTCTATGTCATTGTCTCACAAACAAGTTTCAGAACAATTGCAAATCGCTGCTTCTAGACAAAATAAGTGTTATTCAAAAGGGTTAAAACCAAGCTCTTACTCAGAAAATGAACTGGTATGGAGATGGTACCCGCCAACAGCTAATGTTAAATTAGGCTTAGGATGGGTGGGTCCCTATAAGGTACTTAAAAAGGTCACAAAGGTGACCTACCAAGTTGAACACACTGTCTCTAAAAAACAAGTAGTTGTACATGTGGACCATTTAAAGAAATACAATGGACCCGCAACACAGTACAATTTAGAACCGCCAGAATTAGAAGCAGATTTAATTCCTGGTAGTCTCCCCTTGACCGAGGAGATTAGAAGTACTGATAATACAGCGGTAGATCCTTCCCTCATGGACAATGTGGATCTTTTAGATCCTCCAGAGGTTGATGTATTGGATCCACCCCTGGCCGAAACACCTTATCGAACAAGGGTGGGGCGTAGAGTGAAACCAAAACAAATATTTTCACCTACGTAGTGGCCTGCTGTTAAAAGATAATTACCAGATTAGATCAATATCATGTTGATATATTAATACATGATGCGTTGTAAATAGTTTAAACATGGTCAGCATATAATAAAGTTTTTTGTTTAAAGTTGCCAAAATGCTGAAACAATTCATATTTAATCTATATTTTGTGTCACTGACTTTGTTTTGGCTAGCCTTGTAATTGGCTAACTGCAGATTACAAAGTCATTATGTGACAAAAATCATATTATATTATATTATGTTATATTATATTATATTATATTAATATTGTGTTACTAACATGTTTCTTGTAAAATGTCTATAAAGTACCGCTTTAGTGTCATGTCATTGATAAATGCTTTGAGTTCGGTTTGTGTTGAAATAGCACAAATTTACTCAATTATTTAATATGAAATATTAGGTGTTAGAACCTATAATATTAAATTTTGTTCTAATTGACAGTTTTTTTAAATGAATAATTGTGGTATACATTCTATTCTGTTAATACTTGAAACATCAATCAATTCTGTAAGGATTGCACTGGCTATTCTTGAAGTTACAAGTTGAATAAACTGTATCAGTAGTGATAACGTTTATTGTAGCTTTGAAATTGCAACAGTTATGAATGAATTTTATATGGACAATATATTTGTTCTGGTATATAGGTACTTATATAAAGGAAAGAGCTCTTCCTGACATTGAGTACGATGTATCAGTTAACAATACCTAGAAATAGTATTTCTTTAATGGAATTTATCCTGGAAAATTTATGTTGTCCGGGCCAGGATGTAGAGTTTGTTTATGATGGGTGTGTTTCATTGCATCAATAAATATTATTTTTCCTTATAAGGTATTATTGCAAGAAACAGTTCTGCTATATGTGGGCATCATGTAAATATTGGGAAAGAAGTTGAATGAAGGAATGTTATTTTCCTTTCAGCTCTTTACCCATTTCTATTTATTTTTTGTTTAATATATAACAGCTGTTATCCTGGAAACTGATGCTGCCCGGGCCAGGACATTTGGTAGGATTGTGTGTATTGCCATGTACCTTACAGTTTATTTATTATTTTAGTATGGCTGATCTTCAAGAGCTATTAGGAGATCCCGATGAAATTAAAACCTTCTGCCGAGAAGAGGATCTAAGGCCGTTTTGGCCTAACCAGCCGACACGTTGCCCGGTTATAAGATGCAGTGAACAACTGTACTCCAGCCATGGAACTTTTTATAGACACTGGCAGCAGACACATTTACCTAATAAAATGGGATACACGTGTCCGTGCTGTGAGCACAAGTTTTACAGACGTGATTACGCTCTCCGCCATGTCAGGACCAAACACGCACTCCTGGATAAGGACAAACTGCTTGAAAAGGAGGAACCGAATGAACATTATGTGAATCCTGATAGCGTGCTTCCCTACAGAATTAATTACAAGGAGCGTCACGCATTGAAACGCCGTCGACAGTCAACCTTAGAAACAGCTCTCATCACAACCGCAGCAGACTGCCGGGACGAGGTGATTCTCTTCGATGACCATGGAAACACACTCGGAAAGACTTACAAAAGATCTTACAACAAGTGACAGTGTTGACTTTGAGTGTCTGACATTGTGATTGAAAATATATTCATAACAGTATGCTAGGTTGTTTGGTACAGCAGCAAGTCCTAAGTTTTCAAAAAAAGGTGAAATATGCATATCAGGAATTGCCACATTCAGAAAAAAACAGCCTCCCCACACAGTCAAGAAGAAGAGAGGGAGAGAGAGCATGGTTAATAAAATAATCAGTTCAAAAAGACGCCACTAACAAAAAACAAAAATGAGAACCCGAGGGGTTACCGCCTTGGAACGGTCAGTGGCAAATTAAATTGCCACTGGGGGTTTAAACCAGGTTCTAGGGTGCACCAACCTCACACTTGCCCCAACAGGTTCTCGTATCACAAGACAAGTACACATTGTCTTGGTGAAATAACTCCAACCCACCCATCAGCTCAACAATGTTGTATGCAAAAGCATACAAACATAAAAACATAAGAAGCTAATAGCATTGCAAAGCCAAAGGGCGGGTACTCAATGATCTTTCCGAGACCAGAGCATCTGGAGTAAAATCAGCAAGAACACGATGACAGGGATAAAAGAAACAAATCGAGCTTCTAGGTTCTTTTAAGAAAAGATTTCCCCATTAACCTTCATAAACTCTTAAACCCCTGCCACCGTCGTGCAATCAAAGAGGTAAGCATAATGATCAACTGTAGAAGGGTTAATCACTAGGCCTGCAGAGCGCTGTAAAATATCATGTTGGTAACCTTTCTTTTTAAATTTACAGATGGTTTTTACGAATAACCGGGAGAAATTAACACTGCCTTTTATCTTTTTAAGTTTATAAATTAAATCTCCATAAAAAACTGGTTGTGAAATACCTTGTTGCAAAAGTGATTTTAAACTGCAGCTGTATTTATGAATTAAATCTGGGTATCGGCGATAAAACTTGCAAAAGGTTTTTCTTAATTTGTGATACCGATAACCTTGTTTTAAAAGTTTTTCTGTAATGCAAAGATTACGTTCATTGAAATCATTAACATTGTTGCAAGCTCTTGAAAAGCGAACAAGCTGTGAGATATAAACCCCATAAGATGTTGCACGGGGAACATCGCCGTCTAAAAACGGAAAATTTACTATATTAAAATTAAAATCATCTCTTTTATTATAAATTTCAAGGTTCTATTTATTCTTGAAATGTTATCATTTTTGTATAATTCCTGCCATATTTTTTTGGGTTAAAATTTCTATAAATTTCTTTTAAGGAAGGTGGAGTGTGGCAGGAATGGGTTAATTGTTTTATTTTTATTAAGTGTTTTCATTAAAATAACTTCTGTGCCAAATTTCCTCACTTTACAGTAATTCCTTATGGTCAGTTTTAAAAGCAGCGATGCGCATCATCATCTCTATTGTGATTATTTTCAGTATAGTCCACTTATAATTACATGTTTGTTTTGTCATTGGTATTATGGTACAATTAACTTGAATCCTTTCAATAATTGTCACAAAATCCTAACCGGTTAGTAGCATCACTTGCTCTGTGTAATTAAGTGTCGCATGAGAATTTCATGCTTTCTTGTGTAGTGTCCTAAAAATTTAGTATAAAAAGGCTGAAATTTGGCTATTCTCCCCCAGTGCAGTTCACAGACATTCACAAGGTAGTTTTTACCTTTTGTCAGAACTCTGCCCACTTTCGGATTATTTAGGGTTTAGTTGATTTCACATTGATGGGGTTTCAAAATTTATAAAGCTAAATTATTTCTTGTTCAAAATTCAAAATTGTAGGCTTGTTAGTTATTTCCTTCTTTCACAGGGTGTCCCTGGTTTTGTATACTGTTTGTATTTGAATAATATAAAGTATAACAGAATAAAATGTAGTCTCGATTCTAACAAGAGTAGTTGTTAATAAAGTTTACCTGGGAAAACAGGTATAACCCTGTTACATATTATGGTTTAATCTACATTCAGATGACAGTGACAAATTTTTAGGCGTTTGTTATATTCCACCAGAGGGCTCGTCGGTCTATAATAGTGCAAACTCGTCTTTATTCCAGTATGATTTTTTCGATCAATTAACTGTTGATATACAGAGGTACCAACAATTAGGGGAAATCTATTTATGCGGAGACATGACCATTCGTACAGGAGAGTTGTGTGACTATGTGGAAGATTTAAAGTTATAGCGTTTTGTAAATTTACCGGAAATTGACTATGCGATTATCCCACAAAGGAAATCTTATGACAAAGTAGTTAATACTTTTGGTCATACACTATTAACATTATGTAAGGAAAATAATATTCAAATTTCTAATGGAAGGTTAGAAGAAGGTGTATTTACTCATCACTGTGTAGGTAGGGGCCGCCAGGGTTCCAGCGTAGTTGATTACATGATAACTAATTTCAAGAACTTTAATAAAATTCAGTATATGAATGTTTTAGAGTTAAACGAATTTTCTGATCACTGTCCTATTGAGTATAATTTACTGTTTAAAAAGCAGTGTAAACCAGATGAGGAAATATACTCAGAAGCCAAAATCTGCTGGAACCGTGACGGCCAAGAAAGACTGATTGATTTATTAGAAACAGAAAGAGTTGATCTAGATCAAATATGTGTAAATATTGTTAAAAACATAGGGGACTTAGATGATAATATAAGATTGTTTACAAACATAATACATGATTGCTCATTTGAAACATATGGAAAATTATTAATAGAAGAAAGGGTACACAAAAGAAACGGAAATGTGCCTGGTTTGATAATGATTGTAAAGCAGCTAAGAAACAATTTTTACAGGATAGACGAAATTTTAAAATGGTGAATTCAGATCTTAATAAATTCAAATTTCTTGAAAGTAGAAGACTGTTTGTAAAAGCAAAACATAGAGCTAAAACAAAATTTAATTATCAAGAGAAAACAAAACGTTGTCCGAAATAAGCAAACGCACGCCAAAGGCATTTTGGAACAAGGTTAACCACTATAGAAATAAAAAAAAGCAATTTAAACCATAAAATTTATCTCTCAGAGTTTGCCGCGTATTACAAAAATCTGCTTAATGTCGAATCATATATATCAGCAGACCGAAACGGCAATGTAGATTTTATACATATCCATAATAATCATGAAGTATATATTGAATGCTTGGATAAAGCCTTCAATGAGGAAGAAGTTAACCACACAATTTCTACTTTGGTGCGCAATAAAGCACCTGGGTACGATAATCTGGCTTCCGACTTCTTCATTGAAGCTAAACATTTTATTACACCATTTGTAGTTACAATATTTAACAAATTGTAAATAGACAGTGTATATCCACTCAGCTGGACGAAGGGAGTTATCGTCCCTATTTACAAAAAGGGCGATAAAGCTGATCCTTCAAATTATAGAGGTATTACTCTTATAAATACTTTGGCAAAACTTTTTAGCCTTCTACTTAGAAATAGGATAGTCAAATGGTGCGAAGATAATCAAGTGTTTAATGATTAACAATTTGGTTAGGAACAATAGGAGTACTTCTGACTGTGTTTTTTACATAGCATTATAAAGAAATTGATTTCTAACAAATTGTCCCCTACGAAAAGGCATTCGATATATATTGGGGTTATATATGTATATGTGTAAATGTGTATATATATTTTCTCATTAATGAATAGCCCTGACAATGTTTGGCATTTATATTAAATATACATAGCGAAATTAATCAATTGTTTAAATCAAAGAGATTTGATCAATTATGGGGACTTTTTCGATATTGAAAACTGTGGGGTGTGAAAAAATTGTGGTGTGTATAAAACACCCCTTTTTTCTGAGAATGTTTTTCATGAAGCAAATGACATGATTTGGTAAAAATAACAGTAGTAGTAGTAGTAGTAGTAGTAGTAGTAGTAGTAGTAGTAGTAGTAGTAGTAGTAGTAGTAGTAGTAGTAGTAGTAGTAGTAGTAGTAGTAGTAGTAGTAGTAGTAGTAGTAGTAGTAGTAGTAGTAGTAGTAGTAGTAGTAGTAGTAGTAGTAGTAGTAGTAGTAGTAGTAGTAGTAGTAGTAGTAGTAGTAGTAGTAGTAGTAGTAGTAGTAGTAGTAGTAGTAGTAGTAGTAGTAGTAGTAGTAGTAGTAGTAGTAGTAGTAGTAGTAGTAGTAGTAGTAGTAGTAGTAGTAGTAGTAGTAGCAGTAGCAGTAGCAGTAGCAGTAGCAGTAGCAGTAGCAGTAGCAGTAGCAGTAGCAGTAGCAGCAGCAGCAGCAGCAGCAGCAGCAGCAGCAGCAGCAGCAGCAGCAGCAGTCGCAGTCGCAGTCGCAGTCGCAGAAGTAGTAAGTAGTAGTAGTAGTAGTAGTAGTAGTAGTAGTAGCAGTAGCAGCTGTTGTTGTTGTTGTTGCTGTTGTTGTTGTAGTCTAGATCATCTAGACGTTCTGTCATTGATCAGTGTCACACTGCTCTGACGAACGTCTAGAGACATTGCTATATAAAAAGTCTGACCGACAGGTGGCGCTTTTGTATGGTAAACAAATCCCAAATCAATCGCGATTTCTAATGAAATTTGTTAACAGTGCTTTAACCGTATATCTCCCACACTGGGCAAAGTGAAATTTAGGTAATGTGATAACGAGCTACAAAATCAGGTATATGGTTTATAAACAAATGACGTTTAAGTACTTGCCTACCACATTTTACATAAATGAATACAAATATATGGCACGCCGTTGCTGCCTCTTAGTGATTATGGTTTTAGACTGTCACGTTGTATGGGTGGACGGGTGGTCCAGTGGTAATGCGTTGGTCTACCAATCCGGAGGTCGTGAGTTCGAATCCCGAACACGGCACTGGAAATTTCTGTATTATACGTCTAGTGTTTACGACCCATCTAAGTACTGGTTCACTTCCAGGAAGTAGAATTTCAGTGCGTGTATTCATGCTATACACCGGGCACTTTAAAGAATCAGATGGTCTCTTCGAAAAGAGCTATGGTAGCGCACCCGGATTCCCTGTATCTGTATCTAAAAACTATCTCTCTATAGTTATCTGCACCTGTCAGATGTAATTGTATATATAGATATATGTGTGCAAATACTCAGTGGTGGTGTTGATATATACTTGGTGATATCATGAATATGATGGTTTGGGTAACATACGCTGAATACAGCGATCTCCTAAAATGGAGGTAAAAGATGGTGTACATATACTAAAAACCTTATCCTCTGGTGAAGAGGAGTGCTCTTATGAATAAAGGAGGAAATTACAAAATACATACATACATATGGTATGGCAGTTGTCATTGTACGGTGATTGGTAAAAACAGAAGAATCTTAAAATCTCTCTAACGGAAAAATGCAGTTCAGTCAAACTTTTAGAAAAACGTGTAGAAAAGTTAGAACGTAAAGAAAATAGTTTGACCTGAAAAATAAACCTACATTCTCAGCCAAACACAAAAAACAAAACAACGCTAAACATCAAATGAAATGCCTTCCTCACCTTACTTGAACACGCTTTTGGGCGCAATAATAAAGTTAAAAAATGCGAGTCGCCGTAGGATATGTTTTTTTCCGATTTTCAGCTGACAGGGCGACAGTCTAAAAAATAATTTTCACAAGACAACAACGGCGTTCCGTACTAATGTCCTAATTACAGGCCTCGTTTTGGAGTGTCTGGTTTTTTAACGAACAATGTCTTCAGACGTACTGATCGCCATTGCGAAATCAGAGCGTCTGAATGATTGAGACTATTGTTGTTGTTGTAATAGTTGCTGTTGTTGCTGCTTCTGAAAAGCAGAAGTAGTAGTAGAATCAGCAACAATATCAGAAGTAATGGAAGTTATAGTAGTAGTAGTAGTAGCCGTAGAAGTAGTTGTAGTTGTTTTTGTTGTTGTTGTTTTGTTATAATTATAGTTGTTGTTGCTGACCTTGTAAAGATATTAAACTTTCGTATATGCTTTTCGTGTAGCAAATGATTTAAGGTAAGATCTAGTAAAATATAAAAACTGAGTTGTTGTGGTGGTAGTAACTTAGTATCAATAGAAGAATTAGCAGTATTAGCAGAAGGTGTAGTAGTAGTAGAAGTAGTAGAAGTTGTTTTTGTTTCTGAAAAAAGCAGAAGTAATAGTAGGGGCAGCAACAATAGCAGCAGTAGAAGTAGTAGTGGTAGAAGTAACAGTTTAATAGTGGTAGAAGTGGTGGTAGTGGTTATTGTTGTTTTTGTGGTTTTGATAATTATAGTATGTTGCTTTTGTTGGTGTTGCAGTATTATTGTCTTTGTTTACAACTGAATTCCTATCATAAAAAAGTAACACAAGGAACTTTTAAATCTACACAAGTTTACCAAATAGGCATCAGTGCAAATAGAAATTTTGGACTTTCTTATTTTTAAGCAGTAAGATGATGTTTTTGTTGCTGTTGACGTTCATCAAATTATGTGCTTATTCTGATTTAAACACACATATGAGGCACACATTTGTATATATATGCCCCATCAATGAAAAGCCATGACTCCGTTTATATTAAATACACATAGCAAAGATAACTAAGAGATCCGGTCAATTACGGGGCATATTTCCATATTAAACCATAACTGTGGGGTGTACAAAAATGGTGTTGTGTATATAAAGCACCCCTTATATCTGAGCATGTTTTTCATGAAGCAAATACCATTAGACTTGATCTTGTAACATTGTCGTTTAAGAAGTAGTAGTATAAGAAAAATTGTCGTAGTTGTCAATGTGAATTGCCAGGTTCAAATTAATTGATTGGTCCTGGCATGAAAACAGTTTAATAAATTTTGGAATGTGTGATATATTGCGGAAATATGGTTTTATCGACCTTTATAAAGTTCACATTCGAGTGAGAAATGTAATTCGTCTTCTAAACTATAACATAAAATGCATTTGCGTTCAGTTCGAGGTATTGCTTGCGGTTTATGCCACCGTCTTGTTTCTATCGCTAGTCTGTGCAAAGATAATCTTAATCTTGTCATCGCTGATCTATATTTTTGAATTTTAACTTGTACTCAATATTTTGAGAAATTAAAGTTTGCTAAAAGTCTAAATGTTGAGGCTCTAGTCGATGTCTTCAATTCTGCCATCCAGATATGAGTAAAAATATCTTTCAGTCTTTGCTTCACTAATTATATAAAATATTCTCGTTTCCTTCTTGAAAGAACCATGAATAATTCAAGCCTAAATTATGAGTTTAGCACTAGCACAATTAATAATATTTATCACATACCTTCCGGTGTGGGAGTGTAATAACACCCGTTATATATTTTCGATATATAACTAGTTATATATGTCGCAGGGTTATTTACCCCTATACACTTATCTTTTTGTTATTATTTGTTTTTGTTGTGTTCGTCTATATTTGTATCGTCCAATCATCTCATTTTCATCTTACAGCATGTGCACTAGTCCATTAACCTGTCTATACTAATAGTGGTCGCGGGCCTTTGATTCAATTTACCCGTTTAACTCCTTGAGCATGCGCACTTATGAATAGATTTGAATGAGCGAGAGCTGCCAAATCGTTGTTTCCTTTATTTTATATTTCCAAGTGCTGTTGACCATCTATTTACAGGTATAATTGACATGTTATCTCATTTTTCATGCATTTGTCATTTCCCAGTCATGAATTTGTTGTATGTTTTGTATTTTTCGTACTTGCACTTATGAATAGATTTGAATGAGCGAGAGCTGCCAAATCGTTGTTTCCTTTATTTTATATTTCCAAGTGCTGTTGACCATCTATTTACAGGTCTCAGAGAGAACCCATGCGTCCCCCTAGAGGTAGGGTGACATTTTGGCGCCCAACGTGTATTTCTGATGGTGACGAATCTTTTGAGAGCGAATCTGTGTTGATGACGTATGTGTACGAACCTTTTTGAGGACGAACGTTAAATGCAATACGCCACAGTCCATCGCCGTTATGACGTCACATGGTGATTTCCAGTGAACAGCCAATGGAAAACGGTTTTACATTCTATCTTTACCTTGTAAACAAAGGATTTCCTCAGGAATGTACTGGTATTTTGTGAATTGTGCACAAATTATTTAGCTGATAAACATTGAATGCATTCATAAATAAATGATATAGGCCTAATTCAACTGACAGCTGTGTACACATTCTACCGTGAACGTGTCCCGGATATCAACGCTGGATTTGTTGTGTTTTTTTGGACTTATTCAAAGTGAAAGTAGAACTTGACTGACAGTTTGTTTACATTTAGAAATTTGAAATTTAATTTTGAAGTGTAGACTTATAATAGTTTTTCTTTCAGTGAAAGTCTATTAGTGAGATCATTTTGATTAGGATTTCATTGTAATTATTTAGGACAATTGTAGGTTGTATATTTTTGAACTTGATTTTGTTTAAATTTGTATACAATTTATTTATTGTTACAGTTGTATGAAAATTCTATTTGTTTTTCAGATTTGTTGATCTGGTGAGATATTGTGATGTGATGTCAGAGTGTGGTCACCAGAGCACCTAACAGATGCCTGAATAACTTGTCACAAGTATTTGGTGTTGGTGAGCAAAAACTTATTTAACAAATTAACATCATCTTTCATCCAGATGGCCCTGTATTAATATTTATTGGTATTTATTTTCTGTATTGATCTTGTGCTTTTGCAATTGGGAAGTTTCTTTTGTCTATGGGTTGCAGGGTCTTTTGCATTTAACAATTAAAAAAAAAAAAAAAAAAAAAAAAAAAAAGAATGTTTGCTCAACATTTGGAATGCCAGTGCTGTTGTTAGTTGCTGTTGCATTGCAGCAGCAGTAGTATAGTTAGTTATAGTGACAGTAAGTTACAGTGATACAGTCTGCCAGTGGTTTGTGGTATTTTGTTACTCTGATCACTCCAACAAGTCTGTAACAGATATATTAAAATACAAAGTTGAGTATCTTTTAGTTAACATCAAGTGTGTGTTTAGTGCACATTGGTTTGATTTGAAAATTATGGTGAAATAAATTCATCATAAATTCAAAACAAACAATTGCTTTTCGGTATTTTTGTGCAAGGTTGACCGGTTAGCTGCAGGAATTGGAAGAGTGCTGCACATGAACAGGTATTTTGTTTTGAAAATTGGAATTATATTTTTGAAATAAAGTACATTGTGTTTTGTGTTGTGTGTTTTGGTTTTCTTTGATTGTGATTCCAGGTGGTAAAAATGGCTGAAGGTGGTGAGGTTGATGAAACTGAGTCATTGTCAGGTATTACAGAGCAGGAATTGGACTATTGTTTGCATATTGTAAAACAATCTGGAAGGTTTCAGTTGATTCCCATGGCAGAAAGTACCCCTGTTGTTTCAAAAGACCCAAAATTTGACACCCCTACTCCAGTGAAGGAACACAGGCAAGGACTTCAGTTTCAAGCTGAAGATTTGCCAAATTATGCATGTAGAGAACCTATCTCTTCAAGGGTAAATTACTTGAAAAGGTATCCAAATGTGGTTGAATCTGCCAATAAATCTGACGTTTCTGGGTATGTCAATTTGCCAAGGGTACATGATAAAGCTATGATCCAGCCCAATGATTATATTCCTAATAGGCCCCCTCCCCCTACTAGAGCAGCATTATATCCTGCAGAGCCTATTCCTCTAAATTCTACGCATGTGGCTCATTTCTCAACTCCTAGGGTACCAAAGCTACCTGAATTTGATGGCAATGAAACTGTTGATTGTGCCTTTGATATGTGGAGGTATGATGTAAACTGCTTGATTAGAAATCAGGTCTACCCAGATCATGTGATTCTGGAAGCCATTAGAAAAAGTCTTAAAGGTAAGGCTCGTACAGTGTTGTTACACCTTGGCGAAGGTGCCAGTGTGTTTGATATATTGATCGAACTGGAAGGTATTTATGGCAATGTGGCCACAGGTGAAAAGTTGAAAGAACAGTTTTATTGTGCCCGTCAAGAGCAAAATGAAACGGTTGCTGATTATAGTGTTCGTTTAGAACATTTACTGTGCAAGACAAATTTATATTTGGATAAAGAGACTAAGAACGACATGTTAAGAAACAGGCTCTGGTCAGGGTTGAGGGATAACCAGTTGAGAAATATATCCAGATACAAGTTTGAGATGGTAAGAGATTTTAGTATCCTTAGAAGGGAGCTCAGGCAGATGGAGCAGGAGTTAGAAGTGAGTAGAAGAGAAAGAAAACAGTTAAGAGAAGAAACAGGTAAGAGTATAATGCAGAAGGTAGAACCTGTGACACAGTGTATGTCAGCAGTGGAAAGCAAACTGTTACAGCAGCTGCAGGAGGTGACTGATCAGTTGAAACAGTTGAATACAAGGGTAAGTGCCTTAGAAAAGAAGAATGTTCCAAACAGTAGAAGTAACTTTAACAGTGGAAATCCAGGAAAGCAGAAAACAGAAGCATCAGGTAAAGGTAGTCAGCAATCTGACAATCCTTTAAACTCCTCGCGGCCTCCTCAGAAGGGCCAGTAGGAGGTCTGGTAAACAATAAAGGCCCTATTGTTCCTTTAATAGGTCGCGCGAACGAGACTTCCATTTTAATAAATGGACAGATTTGTAAAGGTCTTCTTGACACTGGTTCAATGATAACTACTCTTAGTGAGAATCATTATAAATCTATGTCTCCGCGTCCTGAGTTGTTTAATCTTTCTGATTTTGCTTTGGATATTTCGGGTGCGAATGGTTCAGCTGTTCCCTATCTTGGTTACATTCTTGCAGAGTTGAGTATTCCGAACATGGTGATTACCTCTGCCACAGTGCCCATTCTTATTGTGCCAGACACGAAGTATTCACAGTTTGTACCTATGATAATAGGGACCAACGTTCTCAATTTCTTTAAATCCTCGGTGGACGTAAGTCAGACACCAGCTGAGTGGCAAGAAGTTTTCTCTTCACTTGCATCGCCTCAGTTTGTTCCGGTTAGGTTGCTTGGACACAAAGCGGTAGAGTTAAAGCCGTATGAGGCCCGGGTAGTGAATGGAAAGGCTAGATACGTAGGAAGTATGTCTTCTGGTTTAACAGAAACCCTCGACTTCACAAAGTCATTTTCTGTTACGCCAAATGTTGTGAAGATTCAGCCTGGTAGTTCTTTCTCAAGAATACCTGTGCGAATTTACAACCTGACTGCAAGACCAGTTTTGTTGAGGCCTAATTCCTTCCTCTGTAGTTTACAGAATGTTGATGTTGTCAGGCGTCTAGATCCTTTCGAAGGTTCTGAAGTTGATAGAAGTAGGAACTCTGACAAGTCATTGGATGAACTTGGGGTTGTTGTTCCGGCGGATGTGTTGACAAGGGATGAGCAGGCGCAAGCCTGTAGCTTCTTTTCCAAGTGGAAACACTTGTTCTCTGCTGGGTTAACTGATCTTGGCTGTACACATCTAGTGGAGCACAGTATTGAATTGACTGATCCAATCCCTTTCAAAGAGCCATATCGTCGCATTCCTCCTGGTATGTTTGAAGAGGTGAGAGAGCACCTCAAGGAAATGTTGGAAGCGGGTGCTATCCGAGAGTCTCACAGTCCCTTCTCCTCGAACATAGTTTTGGTTCGGAAAAAGGATGGGTCTCTTCGTTTTTGCATAGACTTTAGGCGTCTAAATAGTCGTACGGTTCGGGATGCCTATTCACTCCCTCGCATTGAAGAGACTATTGATACACTTTCCGGTTCGCAGTATTTTTCAAAGTTGGACCTCCGTAGTGGGTATTGGCAAGTTGCCATGAAAGAGTCCGACAAATTTAAAACTGCATTCACGGTAGGTCCATTAGGATTTTTTGAATGTAATCGGATGGCCTTCGGGCTTACGAACGCCCCGGCTACATTCCAGAGGCTCATGGAAAGAGCTATGGGAGAGCTCAATCTTCGTGACTGTCTAATTTACTTAGACGATATTATCATTTTTTCCAAGAACATAGAAGAGCATTTTCAGAGGCTCGATTCAGTGTTTTCCCGATTGGAACAAGCTGGTTTAAAGCTCAAAGGTTCCAAATGCGAATTCTTCCAGACTAGGGTGAAGTATCTAGGCCATATTGTAAGTCGTGATGGTGTGGAGACCGATCCTGAAAAGATCGAAGTCTTGAAGAAATGGCCTGTTCCTACATCTATCAAGGAATTGCGTAGCTTTTTAGGGTTCGCAGGATACTACAGGCGCTATATTGAAGGGTTTGCCGGTATCTCAAAACCTCTTAATGATCTGTTGGTGGGTCACCCCACAAACCAGAAAGGCAAGTCTCGGAAGGAAGCAGCCTCTTGGAGATGGGGAGTTGAGCAGCAGAAGTCCTTTGATACTCTCATTGAGAAACTGTCTTGTCCTCCTGTTTTGGGTTATGCTGACTTTTCAAAACCTTTCCTTCTCAATGTAGACGCCAGTGGGTCAGGTTTGGGCGCAGTCCTATATCAGTTTCAGGAAGGACGCGAACGCGTTATTGCCTTTGCAAGTAGGGGATTGCGGAATAATGAAAAGAACTATCCTGCACATAAATTAGAGTTTCTGGCTCTCAAGTGGGCAGTCGTGGATAAGTTCCATGATTATCTGTATGGAAATTCGTTCACCGTACGTACAGATAATAACCCTTTAACATACGTCCTGTCCACCGCAAAACTTGACGCCACTTCTCACAGATGGTTGGCAAGCTTAGCGAACTACAACTTTAGCATTCAGTATCGTAGTGGCAAAACCAACACTGATGCAGATGCCTTATCGCGATTGCCATTCTCTGACAGTAGAAAGGTAGTTTTTGCTGATGTGGTGAAAGCGCTTTGTCTCAGTACTTTGGTGTCTCCCGCCGAAGCCCCAGCGATTGAGTGCCTATCAATTTCACAACAGACCATGGACACAAGCATGTCTGATTCTTACGCTGCTCAGGCAGTGAGTCTTGGTAACATTGACTGGAAGGTGGAACAGTCCCAAGATGACACAATTGCACGTGTTGTGGAATTAGTTCGGAAGGGTCACAGACCTACTAAACGCCTCTGTGGATTGGAACGGCATAGTGTCCGTCAGTATTTAAAAGAGTGGAAAAGTCTCTTTTTGAAAGACGGTATTTTGTACCGCAAGGGCTTTGTTTCAGGTCAGCCTGTAATGCAGTTGGTCTTGCCGGCAGTTTACTTTGATATTGCATTTGAGGGCTTGCATAGTGATGCTGGTCATCAGGGACGTGAGCGAACAGTCAGTCTCCTGAAGTCAAGATTTTACTGGCCAGGTATTGATCAGTTTGTTGAACGTCGTGTTCGAGAATGTCCGCGGTGTCTTCGTAGAAAGACCCCTGTCAGGTATGCTGCTAATCTCATTCCGTTGGAATCCACTTATCCTTTGGAACTGGTTTGTGTTGATTTTCTGACGTTGGAAATGTCGGCTGGCGGTTATGAAAACATTTTGGTAATAACCGACCATTTTACGCATTTTGCGCAAGCAGTTCCCACTCGAAATCAGACGGCCCATACTGTTGCTAAAGTACTTTTCGAACAGTTCATTTGCCATTATGGATTTCCTGCACGACTTCACAGTGATCAGGGTCGAAACTTTGATGGTGCTGTTCTTAAAGAGCTGTGCAAAATTGCAAATGTGGAAAAAAGTCGTACCACGCCATATCATCCTCAAGGAAATGGAATGCCGGAGAGGTTCAATCAGACTCTCTTGAACATGTTGGGTACGCTGGAGGATGAACAGAAGCAGAATTGGCGTTCTTTTGTCCCAACCATGGTTCATGCATACAATTGCACGAGGCATGAAACCACTGGTTACACCCCCCATTTTCTGATGTTTGGTAGACATCCACGTCTGGCAATAGATGCATTTCTCGGCATCGAACCAGATAAAACACCCCGTAGGTCTCATGGCAATTATGTTGCAGATCTTAAAATGCGAATGAATTTTGCGTATAAAATGGCAACACGGGAAGCTAGACGTCAGGCTCGCCGTCACAAGCGTCGCTATGATTTGCGGGTTAGGGAGGCAAAGTTGTTGCCAGGTGATCAGGTGCTGGTCCGTAATGTAGGTCTTAAAGGCAAGTGTAAATTAGCTGACAAATGGGGCAAAGATGTTTATATTGTGGTGTCTCAGCCCAATGAATCTATTCCTGTTTTTCAGGTCCAGAGGCAGCACGGACGAGGGAAAATGAAGACCCTGCATAGAAATCTGCTTCTGCCGATCACTAGTTTACCTATCAGGGAAACAGAAGCCGACCAAGGAGCAGTTGATCAGCCGTCTGATGAAATTGCAACAATCCCATCGTCTCCTGTGCGTATCCCTTCGCCACAGTCTGATTCTGTTGTAAGCAGCCCTGGAGGAAACAGACCGCGCCCAGATAAGGTACTGGAATCCAGACCTGACGTTGATTCTCCCGTGCCGCGGTATGTCATTCCCCAACGACGTGGCTTGAACCCGGATGCAACTGTGTTTGTTCCCAATAGAACTCAACGTAATCGGACTAAACCAGCTTGGTTAAATTCCAAAGACTGGGTAACATAATGTGTGTACAAGTTGACAAATTACCAAGTGTGAATTTTAAAACACAAACTTTTCCATAAAAATTAAAGTTGTGTTGACATAAACCGGATGTGACATTCCTTAGGAATCCAGAGGTGTGAAACCTAGTGTTTATCTTATTTTGTTTGCTTTTTATTCATTGCATGTTTGTTTCATGTATTTGCAATTAAATTAAAGTTCATCAGAACATCTATTAAAGCTGTCTAATAGTTGTCGTTACAGCTTAAATTTCATGTGTTCTAAATGACTTTAGGATACTTTTGACTATAACGTGTAATTCACTTTATGGGCAAAAACACTTTATAATTTGTTATTTTCATAAACTAACTTAAAGGATTATGAAAATTTATAGATATTATGTATCAGGCCTGATGATGATTGAACAAAATGCTTTTAGCAACAATACGTTGTCGGATTGTTGTATGAGCTAAGATTCCAATACCTTGTTGGAGTGATATTGGGTGACAGGTGCCCGGCACTGTGTAGATTTTTGTGGGTAGTACTTAGGCATTCTTAGTTAGACGTAGAAGTAGATTGTACTGGCATTTACGAATGTCGGGACGACATTCCACAAAAGGGGGGAGAATGTCGCAGGGTTATTTACCCCTATACACTTATCTTTTTGTTATTATTTGTTTTTGTTGTGTTCGTCTATATTTGTATCGTCCAATCATCTCATTTTCATCTTACAGCATGTGCACTAGTCCATTAACCTGTCTATACTAATAGTGGTCGCGGGCCTTTGATTCAATTTACCCGTTTAACTCCTTGAGCATGCGCACTTATGAATAGATTTGAATGAGCGAGAGCTGCCAAATCGTTGTTTCCTTTATTTTATATTTCCAAGTGCTGTTGACCATCTATTTACAGGTATAATTGACATGTTATCTCATTTTTCATGCATTTGTCATTTCCCAGCCATGAATTTGTTGTATGTTTTGTATTTCTCGTACTTGCACTTATGAATAGATTTGAATGAGCGAGAGCTGCCAAATCGTTGTTTCCTTTATTTTATATTTCCAAGTGCTGTTGACCATCTATTTACAGGTCTCAGAGAGAACCCATGCGTCCCCCTAGAGGTAGGGTGACATATATCGTAGTCGAATCACTATTCATCCGCGTTATCAGCGATCAAAACAAATTTATGAAAATGACTTACTTTTGCCATCTGACCACTTCAGGCAAGCAATCAATTTCTATAAGGATATTAAGCATCCCTTATGTTGATAATATCCGCGGAAAATATAACTTTCTGACATCTTGTTTACTCCGTAAGATAGCAATACGCCGAAAGTCTATGATGAAATTCAACAACAGCAACAAAGCCATTTTCATTTCGTTTAAATCGAAAACAAAATGACCCAGACGCTGACATCGTTTTTAGAACATCGTCGGTGTGATCTTACAACATCTCCGAAACAAAATAAAAACACTAGAAACACATTTTCAATCCAAATTTCCAGTTTATATCCAGCAAATTTCATATGCCGCTATGAAAGTTTACACAAATGACGTCATACACTAGATCGATTTATTTAATTAAGGTAAGAGCTGTGTAATGAATACCTTTATCCAGAAGAGTATCCAAGGGAGGTAACTATAGTAGTAAATTAGGGTAGATTTCTGTCATGCAAGAGGACTGGAAGCTAATTTTTTTGTAAGCATAGAGCTTAAATAATTGGAATATATCTTTTTTCCTGTGAAATTCTGTCATTGAATATAAAATTCTCATGATTTAAACTAAAATAAGCAAAATAATCAAGATTAAAGGGGAATTCGCTATCAGAATAGACAAGTCATCAATTTGAAAATTTCTACAACTGGACGGTAAACTTCTCTGAAATTTTGTTTAAATTTTGTTTAAGGTATATAGTTAAAAATGGTAAAGTTTGGTATATTGCACCAATCAGGATTTTGCACAATTTTCATTAATTTAGTCTCGTGAAATATAAAAAAATGCATTTTTTTAAATTTATTTGGTCAAAAAATGTCATTTTAAGATAAATTCTGTATTTATATATTATATCTTAAATTGGTTTAGTAAAATATACCATATTTTGGATAAACTGTAAAAAATAAGGGTTGAATTTATCAATAACAAAAAATTTGTCACCGATTAAAGAATTTGGATACTTACACTTTTTTTCTCACTTTTTTAAATAAAAAAAAGCTAAAAATCTCAAAAACTACACGGTGAAAATCATCAAAATTTTGCATACAAGTCAGTGGTATGAAGCAGTTGATGAAAATAAAATCAGATGTTGGATTCTTAATAGTGCCTATTACACAGATCTTACCTTTTAAACACAACCGATACGACCGAATTACACACGTTTTAAGTTCGCTCTACTAGGCGATAGAAAGGGACATTTCATGGATTATGCTTGTTTTTTCATGGTATGTGATAAATATAATACATCATTCGTGATCATTTTATACTGAAATTATTAAACTCGTCATCTAAATCGATATAAAACTCGGCAAAAGCCTCGTTTTATATCGATTTAGACGACTCGTTTGATAATTTCAGTATAAAATGATCACTCATGTTGTTTCCTCTATATACCCTATCAATTAAAAGCCCTGACTCCGTTTATATTTTATACATATAGCGCAGGTAACTAAGAGATCCGGTCGATTACTGGGCATTTTTCTATATTAAACCATCACTGTGGGGTGTGAAAAAAGATGGTGTGTTTATAAAGCACCCCTTTTTTCTGCGCTTATTTTTCATGTAGCAAATGATATAAAACATGATCTGGTGAAAAGAAATTTGAATGTACTAGTAGTAGTTATTGTAGCTATAATAGTAGTGAAAGTTGTTGTTGTTGTTGTTGTTGTTGTTGTTGTTGTTGTAGATGTTAATCAAAATATGTGCTTATTCCGATTTGTACCCACATATGAGGCATACATTTATATATTTATGAATATGAATATCTTTATTGAACAAAAGGCCAATGCCTGTAAGTAAACGATAATATACATATTTACAATACCAAAAATGACGCATGAAATGAAATGTTCAGTGGTCAGTGGCGGTCATATTAAATATAAATAGTCGACATTAAAAAAGCATGGAAAATCACAGAAATGATATCAGATAATACAAACAAATTAAGTATATCATTTTCAATGTTAAGACTAAAATATAAAATAGTCATTTTCTTGGAGTTAAGTGACTGTAGTTTAATTTAACAATTCATTTCGATGTCAATGTGAATTGCCAGATTCAAATTAATTTATTGATCCTCGCATGAAAACAGTGCAATAAATTATGGAATGTTTGGTCTTTTGCGAAAATATGGTTTTATGCGAGGGATGATCCAAAATAACGTAGACTTTTGTCATTGCATATTAATTTTAAACACGTTCGCAATTAATTGTATACTAAATTAAATCAGAACACAAACGTAACAAACTGAGCTAAACTATTCATATATTTAATCGATTTCAAAAGCGCGTCGCGTATTTGAATAACCATGGTAACACGTAGGCGGCGCACGCCGTTGCCATTATACCTTACACGCATATACCTGTCAATAAAAACAAAACTACTAGTGGAAAAAGAGCCAAACTTCTCAACGTCAAAGCACGGTATACACATGATGTCATGCCGAATTTTACGTCATTCTGACTGCGATTTAAAAACAGTCAATATTTAAGAGAGCTATCGCCAACGTTAAAACGTCAGAAATGTCGCTATCAGATCGCCCGGAAATACGCGCTATTATAAAATTCAGTCATGTTCTTTGAAAATCACCTCACGAAAAGCTAAAATAATTTAGCAGACGCAAATGAAAACTTCTGTTAGCCGAGCACTAGTTTTTTAAGTGGTACCAGTGTTTTTTTACGGTCAGAAGAGCCATTAAATAGGCCTAGGGAAAGGAAAAAGAAAAAAATCGGCGTCACGTCAGGGACGTCAAGCCGGGAGGCAATCGAAGCGGTCTAATGTCTAACTATTGTGGCGCTTTTCGACCTATTCTAGGCTTGATGAGGTACCGTGCAACGGATATTGCTGGACAAATGACACATCTTTATAAAGTTCACATTCGAGTGAGAAATGAAATTCTTCTTCTAAACTATAACATAAAATGCATTTGCGTTCATTTCGAGGTATCGCTTGCGGTTTATGCCACCGTCTTGTTTCTATCGCAAGTCTGTGCAAAGATAATCTTAATCTTGTCATCGCTGATCTATATTTTTAAATTTTAACTTGTACTCAATAATTTGAGAAATTAAAGTTTGCAAAAAGTCTAAATGTTGAGGCTCTAGTCGATGTATTCAATTCTGCCATCCAGTTTTCAGCCAAAATATCTTTCAGTCTTTGGTTCACTAATGATATAAAATATTCTCGTTTCCAACTTCTTGAAACAACCATGAATAATTCAAGCCTAAATTATAAAGAAAGACTTTATCCGTTTTTACCCAATTTGAAATATCATCATTTCTTTCGATATCGCTTAACATCATGTTATATGTTTGTTTAAAACGTTTAGCGCTAGCACATTTAATTGTATATGCCCTATCAATTACAAGCCCTGACTACGTTTATATTTTATACATATAGCGAAGGTAACTAAGAGATCCGGTCGATTAGGGGGCATTTTTCTGTATTAAACCATCACTGTGGGGTGTGAAAAAAGATGGTGTGTTTATAAAGCACCCCTTATTTCTGCGCTTATTTGACATGTAGACAATGATGTAAAACATGATCTGGTGAAAAAAAAAACACAACTTTGAATGTACTAGTAGTAGTAATTGTAGTTATAATAGTAGTGGAAGTTGTTGTTGTTGTTGTGGATGTTAATCACAATATGTGCTTATTACGATTTGTACCCACATATGAGGAATACATTTGTATATTTATGAATATGAATATCTTTATTGAACAAAAGGCCAACGCCTGTAAGTAGACGATAATATACATATTTACAATATCAAAAATGACACATGAAATGAAATGGTCAGTGGTCAGTGGCGGTCATATTAAATATAAAAAGTCGACATTAACAAAGCCTGGAAAATCATAGAAATGATATCAGATAATACAAACAAATCAAGTATATCATTTTCAATGTTAAGACTAAAATATAAAATAGTCATTTTCTTGGAGATAAGAGACTTAAGTTTAAGATAACAATTCATTTCGATGTCAATGTGAATTGCCAAATTCAAATTAATTGATTGGTCCTGGCATGAAAACAGTTCAATTAATTTTGGAATGTTTGGTCTTTTGCAGAAATATGGTTTTATCGATCTTTATAAAGTTCACATTTGAGTGAGAAATGAAACTCGTCTTCTAAACAATAACATGAAATGGATTTGCGTTCAATTCGTGGTAATGCTTGCAGTTTATGCCACCGTCTTGTTTCTATCGCTAGTCTGTGCAAAGATAATCTTAATCTTGCCATCCCTGATCTATAGTTTTGAATTTTAATTTGTACTCAATATTTTGAGAAATTAAAGTTTGCAAAAAGTTTAAATGGTGAGGCTCTAGTCGATGTATTCAATTCTGCCATCCAGATATGAGTAAAAATATCGTTCAGTCTTTGCTTCACGAATGGTATAAAATATTATCGTTTCCAACTTCTTGAAACCACCATGCATAATTAAAGCCTAAAATATAAAGAATGAATCTACCCGTTTTTACCCAATTTGAAATATCATCATTTCTTTCGATATCGCTTAACATCATGCAGTATGTTTGTTTATTAAGTTTAGCACTATAGTCCGATTTTACGCATTGAGCCGTGAATGTACTTTTGTATTTATAGATTTTTGGAATATTCCGCAAAATAGGGATGTTAGGTATTTCCATAATAGTTCATAATGTTAAAATTGTACCGCCCTATAACAAAAGGTTTCATGGCCATGGCAGTAACGCTTCTGATTTCTTGTAATATGACGTACGGGTTGTGCGTTCGAATCCCACGAGATTTTTTTTGTCGGTTTTAAATGTATTTTTGCAATACATTCATCTAGACACCGACAAAAATGACATTAAACCGTACAAATTTCGAGTAAGCTTTCATCAAGCGAGTTGATAAAATGTCGCGATTGATGCTTACTCAAAACATTGTAAAAAGTGGTTTTGAATTATGTAAATTATTAAAGAAAAAAATGTAACAACACGCGTTAACAGATCGCCAGAATTCACAATTGTCAACGCTCCTTTGGTAGGGAGGTCGATGGGGTCAGGGCAAGCTGCTCAACAAAAATGTATTGTTAAAAATGAAATGAACATGAACAAAAATAAAAGTGGTTTGCAAACTATAAAGATAAAACAGTTCAATACTATTTAAAATAATATCAAATGAACTAAATTAAAATTAAATAAAGGAAATGAGACAAAAATAAAAAGTCACTTTTATTGGATTCGAACATGTAATATTTTGCTTCATAGCCCGAGATCTTATCCACTGAGCTATTGCGTCGTGACTAAATTCTGCTGCTTTGAACTGGTTATAATGTCATATAAGTAAAGTAAGTTAACGATAACTTTGTAAAATGACGCACTTTACCTATTTAGTACAATAACAGTGGACTTGTCCGAAAGGTCACAGCTCACGGGTCAAAATCGAACTATATAGTTCAATTTTGACCCGTGAGCTGTGACCTTTCGGACAAGTCCACTGTTATAATACTAAATAGGTAAAGTGCGTCATTTTACCGAGTTACCGTTAAATTTCTTTACTTATATGACATTAAAACTTGTTAAAAGCAACAGATATTTAGACACGACGCAATAGCTCAGTGGATAAGATCTCGGGCTATGATGCTAAACATTGCATGTTCGAATCCAGTTAGAGAAACTTTTTATTTTGTCTTTCATTTCCTTCTTATAATTTTAATTTAGTTCATATGATTTTTTTTTAAATATTATTGAGCTTTTCTATCTTTATATTTTGCAACCCCCTTTTATTTTTGTTCATGTTCATTTCATTTTTAACAATATATTTTTGTTGAGCAGCTTGCCCTGACCCCATACACCTCTTTACCAAAGGAACGTTGACAGTTAGGAAACATTGCGTTCTGTAAACTCTTGTTGTTACATTCTTTTTCTTATATAATTTACATTATTCAAAACCACTTTCTACAATGTTTTGACATCGACCAAAAACTGTGTTTGAGTAAGCATCGATCGCGACAACCCGCTTGTTAAAAGCTTTCTCGAAATTTGTACGGTTTAATGACATTTTTGTCGGTTTTTACATGAATGTATTGAAAAAAATGACATTAAAACAGAAAAAAACATGAAATCTCCTCATGGGATTCGAACACACAACTCTGTGTCATATTACTAGAAATCAGAAGCGTTACTGCCACGGCCATGAAATCTTTTGTTACAGGCTTATACAATTTCAACATAATGAGCTATGATGGGAATATCTAACATCCCTATTTCGTGGAATATTCCAAAAATCTATAAATACAAAAGTACATTCACGGCTCAACGCGTAAAATCGAACTATAACACATTTAATAATATATGCCCTATCAATTAAAAGCCCTGACTACATTTATATTTTATACATATAGCTAAAGTAACTAAGAAATCAGGTCGATTATGGGGTATTTTTCTATATTAAACCATCACTGTGGGGTGTCAAAAAAAGATGGTGTGTTTATAAAGCACCCCTTATTTCGGCTCTTATTTTTCATGTAGCAAATGATGTAAAACATGATCTGGTGAAAAAAAACTTTGAATGTAATAGTAGTACACTCACCGGCATTTCTAATTACACACTTTTTATAGACGAAAATAACTATCAAAACATGGTGTTTATGGTAATTGGTTATAACGGGAGTTGTACCTGGAGTTGATGTCTAATCGTAGCACGTTACACGAAAATCCCCATTCGAGTTCATTCATGCGAGACGAAAATTTGAAATCAGCATTTTCCTCTTGCACACATGTACAAAATGTTAGGCAAGTTTGAATTTAGCCAAAATCATTAGAATTCTAGCCAGAGATAAAAAGGCCGGTATAAAAACTCACAAAAAATGGCGCGTATGACTTTGGTAGAGAGAGCGCGTGCCGTTGGAATGCTCCAAGCTGGCACGTCAGTAAGACAGGTAAGTTACAATTCTTTACCTTCATTTTACTGCCCTTAAATTGTTTTAATTAGAATAACTACGGCATAACGTTGATATTACGATGATTGAATACCATGTTGAGTGTACGAAAATGACGTAACGCGATGCACGTGACGTCATATTCGGCGACGGTCATTTACGCTACAAATGCTTTCACAGAACTATTTTATTGTGCAATTAGTTTAAGAATGTCAGTGCTATAATAATTCGCTGTTAAAACTTAATCCAATTACTTTTTTCAGATTTTAGAAAAAGTCAAATATTTTGATAGTTATTTTCGTCTATAAAAAGTGTGTAATTAGAAATGCCGGTGAGTGTAGTTATTGTAGTTATAATAGTAGTGGACGTTGTTGTTGTTGTTGTTGTTGTGGATGTTAATCAAAATATGTGCTTATTCCGATTTGTACCCACATATGAGGCATACATTGTATATTTATGAATATGAAAATCTTTTTTGAACAAAAGGCCAATGATGAGAGTAGACTATATATACATATTTACAATACAAAAAAATGACACATGAAATGAAACGGTCAGTGGTCAGTGGCGGTCATAATAAATATTAAAAGTCGACATTAACAAAGCCTGGAAAATCATAGAAATGATATCAGATAATACAAACAAATCAAGTTTATCATTTTCAATGTTAAAACTAAAATATAAATAGTCCTTTTCTTGGAGTAAAGTGACTGTAGTTTAATATAACAATTCATTTCGATGTCAATGTGAATTGCCAGATTCAAATTAGGTAATTGGTCCAAGCATGAAAACAGTTCGATAAATTTTGGAATGTTTGGTCTTTTGTGTAAATTAGGTTTAATAGATCTTTATCAAGTTCACATTCGAATGAGAAATGAAATTCGTCTTCTAAAGTATAACATAAAATGCATTTGCGGTCATTTCGAGGTATTGCTTTTAGTTTATGCCACCGTCTTATTTCTATCGCTAGTCTGTGCAAAGATAATCTTGTCATCACTAATCTAAAGTTTTTAATTTTAACTTGTACTCAATATTTTGAGAAATTAAAGTTTGCAAAAAGTCAAAATGTTAACGCTCTAGTGAATGTATTCAATTCTGCCATCCAGTTTTGAGTACAAATATTTTTCAGTCTTTGCTTCACTAATGATATAAAAACATTTTCGTTTCCAACTTCTTGAAACCACCATGCATAATTCAAGCCTAAATTATAAAGAATGAATCTACCCGTTTTTACCCAATTTGAAATATCATCATTTCTTTCGATATCACCTAACATCATGTTATATGTTTGTTTAGTAAGTTTAACACTAGCACATTTAAGGTAGATGAACACGTTGGTGACGTTAGAAGGGCGAAAATGGACTATCTCTTAGATTTCAATGAAGTTTATACCAAAGATAGTTCAAACCATTCACTTTTTTGGAAATTATATTTTTGATGTCGGTTTATGGCGTCTTCAGAGGATAACAAGCGCCACCTGGCGGTCACTAATTTTTATGTGATTTTTGCAGTTAACGGCGTGTTAACAAATCCAAAAACATTTTTTCTTGTTGTTTTAGATACATAATTATAATAAAATATAAATCTAACAGAATGTTTATAATAAAAATGGATAATATTGCTTTGTTTTCGTTTAATTTAATCTAAACGACATTGAGTACGTTGCTTTTTGCACGATAAAATAACGACGATTCCAGCGATTTAACGCACTATAACTTTTTAAAATGGACGGTGACATATTGATTTTTTGGAATGGTTAGAATGCTGAAATATTTTTGAAGAAAATAAGTAAAAAATAAAAAGGGGTCATCCCGGCAGATTTTTTGCAATTTTTGATTTATAAAAAGAATTAGGCGTCAAATTTGGCGACAACGTCGCTTGTGAATTTTTATATTAACTTCGTAAGTGTAGGTGCGATAAACAAAAGGACGTCGCAAATTGTGCTTATATCTTTCACATAATCTTCGTTTCATTTTGTTATAATTGATAAAAATCGTAGATCCAGTTACAAATCCAGGATCTGATGTGAGTGGTGCAGTATTTTAATGAAACGAAAATTTAACAATAAAACAGTAAAATGTACGCCTCTTAAAAAACATCTTTTTGAATGAGTTAACAGTTTTTTTTCGGTCGCTTCCAGAGAGCATCTAGCTTTTTTAAAACTAAAATAGTAAATACTTTATTACAATTTCCTTTTTTTCCTTTAATATTGAGATAAGATTATCTAGAGCTATTGTAGAATTTGCATCCCCGTCTGAATCCGCAAGTGTAACAATAAAACAAAAAGGGAGATAACAAAAAATCTTCTTTGAATAGGCTTTATTCTGATGTCTCACTTATTTTAAAATCAATTAAGAATAGTTTATTATTTTGTATGAAAGCTATTAATTTTCATAAAACAACGGCAGAATATTATATTATTGTCTTGAATTTATTATATTTTTGTATTACTATAGAATAAATGCAACAGTTTCGTTCAGGTGTATGTGATTGTTTTGTGATAACATAGATTGAGCACTATTAACCCTATGTTATAGCAGTTCGTGTTTAAATAATAGAGAAACAACGCACATAACCGTGTTAATCAGCGATTTTGTTTATTAACACGAGTACATACAATTTACACAATTCCTTAAATTGTTTTCGGCAATACTCAGCATATTTATATACATTTGCAACATATCGACTATGGTAATGATAGTAGCTCTCATGTATGCAATTAGGGGATAAGATGATGTCTTGTATATAGGATATTCTATGTTATCATAGTTTTGTCATACTAGCAAATGCCACCATCATGGTAAATGTAAATGTCAGGACGGCTATAGTCAATAAACCGTCTTGCATATGAAGCGCAGCCTTGTCCGCCTATGCACCGAAATATCGGCCTAAAACCATCACTGAACCCTGTTCCCAGCGATCTTTCTGCATGAAAATACAGCCGAAACAAGCTCTATTGTTCTTATGTAGAAGCCCCGATATGGTTTTAAATTTGAGAGTAGAAAGTTCATTGTACTGTGTTCAGTTTTACATAGTCAGCTTTATGAGATATGAGACTGGTCTTCATTCTCAGTGTTGTAACGATGCTCTGGGCCCAATTTTCCGATTTTTTCATTTATCTGTGTATATATGTATATTATTAATGTTAACCGACGGCAATTTAAATGACCGATATTTTTAATAGATAACCATGCCAGAAACATTCATTCCAATAGCTCAAGATCTTACTATTTCAATCAAAAATTGCAAAAAATCTGCCGGGATGACCCCTTTTTATTTTTTACTTATTTTCTTCAAAAATATTTCAGCATTCCATACATCAAAAAAAAATCAGTATGTCACCGTCCATTTTAAAAAGTTATAGTGCGTTAAATCGCTGGAATCGTCGTTATTTTATCGTGCAAAAACTAAATATTATTACATCGTTTTTTATGTTTAATATGTTAGTAAATAATATTATTTACTTACAAATGATATTTGGTCTGTTAAAGGTACTGATATCTAATTAAAGCAGCTCACCCCTCATTTTGTTAGAAGAAAAGCGCGCATTACACAATTTATTATTTTATTTGCGAGCTTGTTATATGCAATAATATTATGTTTCATGCATCATTATTTGGGGTATTAATATAGCTTTGACAATAAGTAAAACCAAAAGGATTATATGAAAACAGTAGCGTAGCAGGCATCGGAAACCTAATGTCGCTGATTTTGCTTTGTTATTTATTAGGAATTCATATTCTTTTAATTTTCTGTTACTGGTTCATCATATAATCGCAGTCAGTGAACGATTACTACATTTCTAACGTTTTACCTAAAGTTAAAATTTAAAAGACCACGGTAACTGAAGGCAGATTTAACTGTTGATATTATAGCATCATTTGAAAGCTTACATCTTTGTCTTCAACATTTCAGTATTATTTTGCATTTTCGTGAGTGTATTCATATTATTTAACTTACCATTTAGATAAACATAAAATGGACCTTAATCTCTGACATGTACATTGCAGAGAAAGAAAAGCACAATTTAAAGTACATGTGTAATGTTTTCATTGCATTCCTTATATTAAACTATAATTTTTAAACTTGGAATGAAGACGAATACATCGTGCTCCTGTTCCTCAGCTGAAATTTTAGAGCGGGTGAGGTCTGCTCATTTTCATACATGATTTTAGTATGGTGTGATATGTGCACGTTAACATTTGCATTAAGAATAAAAACAGATCTCATAAAAATTTTACACAAATCATTTATAATTTTAATATAATATTCATATGACATTTCAATTGATTGAATAGTAAAACATTGGGTAGAAATATATTCTGTAATTATATTGTTAAATCAACAACATTTCAGTTAGTCGTAAATTAACTATATAGTGTTTTTTTTTCATACCTGCAGTAAACAAATTAATTTAAATAACCAAAATTAAATGCATCTTAGCGTCCAGGTGATGAATTACACCGAGCAGTTATGCGGTTAATAATGATGGCAAAAGAATAAGAATTTTGAAATGGTAAAGGTAATTATAAATGCCCTTCTAATAATATTATTTTCTTTTGTTTATACACATTCAAAATTAGTTATTATTATGGCTACAAAAAGTACATTTACTGTGTAGAGAATAAATGTTCGCAGCAAAAACAATAATCTAGTGGCATGCATGTGCATCTATTATTCAGTACACTATAAACAAGTCTAAACTTCCCCGAATCACCTGGATTTCTTATCTGCTAGATGATCAGTATCCATGAAATTATAATAACATGCTTGACCCCAGGAATCATTAATTTGCCCAGCTAATGCTCTATTAATGGCCGTTTCAAATTACAAAGTAAGGTGTACTTGGTCAGTTTGGAGAATTTATCTAGTAAAAGAAATCATTGAAAGAAATCAGATGGGATATTGATGATTTATTGTAATCCTTTCCTTCGTGTGTGTATATATGTTTTTATTGCATGGGTGAAAAGTGTAGATCCAGATCAGCTGGCATATCCTTACCATCTGAACAAGATCTACACTGTTTGCTTTTTTTTTTCAGTTATTTCTATTCAAAATATAACCAGTGCAGATCCTGATCAGATCGCATGAATGTGCAGGCTCAGTTTCAGTTTCAGGCTGATCTTCCAACCACGTCTTTGCAATGGCGTTTGTTTTTACGGCATTTTCAAAATACAAAGATTTTTTCCTAACCATGCTTTCGTAAATTCATTAGCTAAATTTAGCTTTTGAGATCGCTTGAAATGATTTTCAAAGAAACATTTTTTTTCCATTCATATTCGGAAAACTCACTTTGATAGTCTATATGAAGAGTTTCAATTTCATCTTCGGTTATTTTTATATTTGACAAGAGCTCTTAGTCGAAGAAATCCGCCTTTGACATAGCCAATATATCCTTCACACTGGTGAGCATAACTGGACTATCAGAATGATTTGTCATAAGATGAATTTGAATTTCTTTTGAAATGTTCTGACAGACATAATAATTTTCTTTGTGAGCAAAAAGAACTGAAGCACACTTTTCACACTAAATACTGGCTTCCCATATGTATTCTGGGCAGATAAATCCTTTTATGTATTTAATATATTTATGTTTTGAATCAATCTTAATTTAAATATATGACCTAACATGCACATACAATTGAAGTACTGGAAATAAGAATTTTGAAATGGTAAGAGTAATTATAAATGCCCTTCTAATAATATTATTTGCTTTTGTTTTATACACATTCAAAAGTAGTTATTATTATGGCTACCAAAAGTACATTTACTGTCAGTGTAGAGAATTAATTTTCGCAGCAAAACCAATAATACAGTGGCATGCATGTGCATCTATTATTCTGGGCTGATAAATTCCTAAGGTTGTTTTTGTATTTAATATATTTATGTTTTGAATCAATCTTAATTTAAATATTATTATATGACCTAACATGCACATACAATTGAAGTACTGGGAATTCCAATCATGTTTGTATCTGTATTAGTGAGACTGAATTGCGAGGCTTTATATACAGGTAAACACAGGTAAAAAATATGGGGTGATATATATACTAACCCATCATTTTTGACTTTCGCGCGCATGCGCGAAAGTCTAAGAGCTAGAAATCTAGAACACGGCGACGCGCAGTTTTTAACTTCCTGTGTATCACTGCGACATCGAGCGTATTCAAGTAAGCGGGGTTTTGTGGTCACCGCGAGAGCAGCGGCCGAAATGAAATGCAGACGTTTTAAGCACATTCAAGCACACAATTCCACGAAAGAATAGTGATCTTTGGTACGTGTCCGAGTAATTTTGTAGCGTCCATGCCAAAAACTCCATCAAACAAATGTTGAGTGAAATCATGTCCAGCTACGTTAGTGAACAAACAGCTTAATATGCATGAGTAGTTTAGTTACGCCTAACAAGTTCCATAGTTGTGCGGCGTCAGAAAGTAGTGCATATTAAGAAAGTAAATTTATTACGAACGATGACGAACATTTGTACAGACAGTGCGACAAAGAGAAGAAGAAAACAATATTATGTTGGTGTTCAAACAGAAATGAAGGGATATTAAAAATCCAATTATAAAGAAATCAGTCACGTGATCAGTGACTAAACTGTTTTCAGGTCAGCGAGAAACACGTTTCTTTTTATCAGGATGTTGTTTTGTTTTAGACAATTAACCGTTTAGAAATCTCTTATTACTCTCTTAATTGAATTCGTTTTATCTCTAACCAGAAAATAACGGTTTTGCTTATCTTAACATAGGCCAATACTTGTTAAATGCTGGAAATTACTCATCGGAGATGTAACATGATACTATCAGTATGAATGAACATTCTCTACAAAGTTTAAGTAGCACCGCCTACTAATTAATATTAATAGCTTATGTCTCATTGATACTAGAAGTATACTCTACAGGATTTAGTATTGTTGAGTCAGCTTATACACTACACAACATTTGCATTTACAATAGTAGACAGGGGCGGATCCAGGATTTCAGCAAGGGGGGTTCAACTCAGCGAGTTATTTTTTAACAATGTTAATTTTTAACTAAGCTAGAAAATCAGTCCGTTTATCAGGCCCAAATTAATTTGTAAGAGGCCTAACTTATCATGGGGGTCCGGGAAAATGTGAAAATCTATATGCAAAATCCAGCATTCTAGGGTATTTTGTGGGGATTTTATAGCAGATGTTTGACTACTCTTTCATAATGACCGTGAGCAAGTATTTAAGTTGACATGCAGTTTCTATCGTGTGCACATATTAAACGATGTAAGCCAAAGTTGACATTCTGCTGCGTAATGTAATTCTCCGGCGCGAAAGTCTTTCAGCGCTATCAGCGCTTTGATTCGAAGAAGTCATGGTTGTTTCAAGTAATGGTATAAAGGGAACTAACTGTTTTTTTCCTGTATATATGATTTCCTTCTCAAACCAAGTTATGACAATATTTTACCAGATCATATCTTATATCATTTGCTTCATAAAAAACATGCTCAGAAAAAAGGGCAAATATAGATTAATAACGAAAGGTTAGAAATAGTATATTCATTTTGCTATTTAGGTGTTAAATTTTTTCGTAATGGTCTTTTAAATGATGCAGTGAAAGCACTTTCTGATTAAGATTCTGTAGCACTAAATGGTCTGTACTCTATTTTTTCAAGAGTGAAGATCGATATTAAAACTAAGTTATTATTGTTTGATAGAATGGTAATGCCAATATTGTTATATTGTTCGGAAGTATGGGGAATATATAATACCTCACAAGAGATAGATAAAATACATATTAAATTCTGTAAAAACATACTAGGAGTTAAAAGCCAGACACCAAATATGGGTGTATTAGGCGAACTTGGCCGTTACCCCCTTACAATTTTATGTAAAGAACGGGTTCTAAAATACTGGCTCAAAATAATGTCGGACCCGAAATCTGTTATGTGTAATATATATTTATATAATGGAACGCATTAATTCGATAGTATACACTGTATCCCATGGATTAAATATGTTAAAAGAACCTTAGATGAAATGGGCTTTTAATTAGCCATTTGTGGCAAACTCAAAATATTAATATTAAACTTTTTCCAATACAACAGCGTCTCAGAGACCAGTTCAGTCACCAGTGGCATACATCTATAATAGAGTCGCCAAAACTAGAATATTATACAAAGTTTAAAAACACATTTGAGTTTGAAAATTATCAAGTATAGGTAGATACTGATAAATTATGGAAGTTGTTGACATGTTTTTGTTTGTCGTCACATAGCCTGTCCATGGAAACTGAATATCGAATGAACTGTAGGTGATTTATCTAAAACTTTTATTAATGCACGCGTCACATAATAGAAATAAGTGTAATATGTTTTTCTTTTGTTCGTTGCCAAAGTCATGTAGATGATGAGCTGCAAGAGTTTTTGTTTGTTGTTGTTACTTATTTACAAATCCCTGTTGCGAAAAAGACAACTTCATTTACCTATTCTTTTTTTGCATTTTTGTAATAAGAATATAAAAATATAATATGAATGAAATAGGCGAGTTTAGACAAAATCTGTCTATTAGTTTTTTTAAGCGAACCACCTGAAAACTTCATTAATTTATACGGTTCCGAATTTGTACCAGTAGCAACGGTTGCTAAGGTCAGAGAATCTATTTTTAGCATACTGGTGAATCATTGCTATACGGGTTTTAGACGGAGATAAGTGCACCATGAATGGAAGCTTAATGGATTGTATTATATGAAACAAGGTAAAGCATTACTTGTATCAAATTAATATAGAACAGAATATAGACAGTTTTTGTTTCTCTGATCAACATATACGTTATTTCTTTTATTTATATTGTGTTAAATGTGTAAGTTATCTGCATTTAGCGGTCTGTCCGATTGTTATGTTATCATGAATGAGTTAAAACTGTCGTGATTACCTAATAGCCTCAGCAACTGCGTAAGATGGCATACTAAAGTTTTGGATATTTGGGCGGCGGAAATTGTGTAACATAATATGATTAGTGAACGTTTAATTAGAAAACTAGAGATGCATGAATGGTTATTAGGTTTGTTTATGACTCGGAGTCGACTATTTTATGACAATCAAATACAATGGATATTATTTAAGTAAACTGTTTTGTTCTTGTATTTCAAATTCTTAATAGACAAAAGTAATAAAAACAATAAATTATAACTTCATGGTATGAACAGAATGTAGCTGACATGATCTGTAGTAAAAACTAAGCAGACATACACAGCTAAAAAATCAAAAACTGGTAATCTGCGCCAGTACTCCTACGATTCTTAGTCTGATTTCAGATAAGTTCGATTGTTCGCAACACAGCTCCCAGAGTGACCATATGCGTTTTGCAAATGCACAATTCTTACGTTGACGAACAATTTAATATCTTTATCTAATCACATGTAACTATGAATGAAGACTTTTTGTTCACCCTTCTACATCAGATAAATACAATAAACAAAATCAGTATTGAAAATGTCACTGTATCTTCAATCAAAACACATTAACAATTAAGTGCAATAAGGGATACTGCAAAAACTACCTCACTGGACCCCCAGAAAACCAATAACTCTTATGTTCGTGAAGTTGGCCGCCTAGCAGCCAAGCAGCGTGAAGTTGGCCGCCAAGCAGCCAAGCAGCGTGAAGTTGGCCGCCAAACAGCCAAGCAGCGTAAAGTTGGCCGCCAAGCAGCCAAGCAGCGGGAAGTTGGCCGCCAAGCAGCAAAGCAGCCAGGCAGCGTCAAGTTGGCCGCCCAACAACCTAGCAGATACTTTGGCTGCTGTTAAACTTTGGCTGCTGAGCTGCTGTGGCGGCTGCTGGAAAAAAGTTCGCTGCTCGGCTGCTGTGGCGGCTGGGATACTTTGGCTGCTGGGAGAATTTGGCTGCTGGAATACTTTAGCTTCTGAGCTGCTGTGGCGGGTGGAAAAAGTTGGCTGCTGGGCTGCTGTGGCGGCTGGGAAAAGTTGGCTGCTGAAATACTTTAGCTGCTGAGCTGCTGTGACGGCTGAGAAAAGTTGGCTGCTGGGCTGCTGTGACGGCTGGGATACTTTGGCTGCTGGGAAAAGTTGGCTGCTGGAAAAGTTTGGCTGCTGCGCTGCTGTGACGGCTAAGAAAAGTTGGCTGCTGGGCTGCTATGGCGGCTGGAATACTTTGGCTGCTGGGAAAAGTTGGCTGCTGGAATACTTTGGCTGCTGCGCTGCTGTGACGGCTGAGAAAAGTTGGCTGCTGGGCTGCTATGGCGGCTGGAATACTTTGGCTGCTGGGAAAAGTTGGCTGCTGGAATACTTTGGCTGCTGAGCTGCTGTGACGGCTGAGAAAAGTTGTCTGCTGGGCTGCTGTGGCGGCTGGGATTCTTTGGCTGCTGGGAAAAGTTGGCTGCTGGAATAGTTTGGCTGCTGTGCTGCTGTTGCGGCTAGAACAAAATGGCTGCTGGGCTGATGAGGCGGTTGGAGAATGTTGGCTGCTGGAATACTTTGGCTGCTGAGCTGCTGTGACGGCTGGGAAAAGTTGGCTGCTGGGCTGCTGTGGCGGCTGGGATACATTGGCTGCTGGGAAAAGTTGGCTGCTGGAATAGTTTGGCTGCTGCGCTGCTGAGGCGGCTGAGAAAAGTTGGCTGCTGGGCTGCTGTGGCGGCTGGGATACTTTGGCTGCTGGGAAAAGTTGGCTGCTGGAATAGTTTGGCTGCTGCGCTGCTGTGGCGGCTAGAAAAAAAAGTTGGCTGCTGGGCTGCTGTGGCGGCTGGGAAATGTTGGCTGCTGGAATACTTTGGCTGCTGAGTTGCTGTGACGGCTGGGAAAAGTTGGCTGCTGGGCTGCTGTGGCGGCTGGGATACATTGGCTGCTGGGAAAAGTTGGCTGCTGGAATAGTTTGGCTGCTGCGCTGCTGTGGCGGCTAGAAAAAAGTTGGCTGCTGGGCTGCTGTGGCGGCTGGGAAATGTTGGCTGCTGGAATACTTTGGCTGCTGAGCTGCTGTGACGGCTGGGAAAAGTTGGCTGCTGGGCTGCTGTGGCGGCTGGGATACATTGGATGCTGGGAAAACTTGGCTGCTGGAATAGTTTGGCTGCTGCGCTGCTGTGGCAGCTGAGAAAAGTTGGCTGCTGGGCTGCTGTGGTGGCTGGGAAAAGTTGGCTGCTGGGCTTCTGTGGCGGCTTGGATACTTTGGCTGCTGGGAATAGTTTGCTGCTGGAATACTTTGGCTGCTGGACTGCTGTGGCGGCTGAGAAAAGTTGGCTGCTGGGCTGCTGTGGCGGCTGGGATACTTTGGCTGCTGGGTTAGTTGGCTGCTGGAATACTTTAGCTGCTGTGGCGGTTGGAAAAAGTTGGCTGCTGGGCTGCTGTGGCGACTGGGATACTTCGGCTGCTGGGAATAGTTGGCTGCTGGAATAGTTTGGCTGCTGCGCTGCTGTGGCGGCTGAGAAAAGTTGGCTGCTGGGCTGCTTTGGCGGCTGGGATACTTTGGCTGCTGGGAAAAGTTGGCTGCTGGAATTCTTTGGCGGCTTCGCTGTTGTGGCTGCTAGAAAAAGTTGGCTGCTGTGCTGCTGTGGCGGCTGGGAAATGTTGGCTGCTGGAATTCTTTTGCTGCTGAGCTGCTATGACGGCTGGGAAAAGTTGGCTGCTGGAATAGTTTGGCTGCTGCGCTGCTGTGGCGGCTAAAATAAGTTGGCTGCTGGGCTGCTGTGGTGGCTGGGAAATGTTGGCTGGAATTCTTTGGCTGCTTAACAGCGAACTTTTTTCCAGCAGCCGCCACAGCAGCTCAGCAGCCAAAGTTTAACAGCAGCCAAAGTATCTGCTAGGCTGTTTGGCGGCAAACTTCAAGCTGCCTGCTTGCTTGGCGGCCAACTTCACGCTGCTTGGCTGCTTGGCGGCCACCTTCACGCTTCTTGGCTGCTTGGCTGCTTGGTGGCCAACTTCACGCTGCTTCGCTGCTTGGCGGCCAACTTCACGCTGCTTGGCTGCTTGGGTGCTAGGCGGCCAACTTCACGAACATATACCTCTTGATAAGATCTTCGGCAGAGCGATAGATTATTTAACCGATTTAACCTTAAGGCAAAAATTGATAAAATAATAGCGTGAACATTTTTAAGGTATCTTTATTTAACAAAAATAACATGTTTTGTGGGGTTAATATGCTGTTGTAAAGAAAGTATGAAGGAATATGTTAATTATTTGAAAGAAAACACACGTGTATTCATATCCGTATTTTATTTTACTTCCACACATGCATTACAGTAACTATCAGAAAATATAATCAACCAACTATTTTTTAACAGTTCTTTTAATCATAACAAAAAGAAAGCTATATGTTAGGAAAGAATCACGTATGTTTAACGATTTCATTAAAAAATGGCGTGCACCCTTATATTTTTGCTCTGCGGGTTACATTAAAACTGGGCTGGGGCGGGAATGGGGTCTGTTTGCGCTGAAATGTTCACTTTAGAGTTTAGTTAGTCCAGCGGTTTCTGTCTTTCTTTCCTGAGTTTTGTTAAAATTATTAAAGCCATATTCATACTATAATTAACCTGTAATATCAGGAACCGAGTATAGCAATAATTTTGTGACCCGAATGTTTGCCACCGTCACATATATAAGCGTCTCGAGTTTTTCTGACAAAATGCGTTTGCTACAAGAAATATATTTTATGTTTTACGATCTCTCAAAATTGGAGGTAAACGTATGAATTCAGCAATGTTTCGCCGTTGTAATTGACGCTCGCGAAGCGTTCTTATTTTGTTTACTTTTTAATCCGTCCAAACAATATGTTTAAAACTAACATTTAATGAAATCATTCGTAATTTTCTTTCATCAGTCCTGGATTTATATTATTTTTATGTTTAAGAACTAAAAATCATACTTTGAACACGACCATATTACTGTTTATTGTCCCTATATATTTGACACAATATTCCCATTTAACATTCTGCCCAGAAAACGACGGTGACATATTGAGGTGCGAAAATAATTATCTTAAATCATCAAATTGAAAGTAACTGTTATTGTCGCTACTACGGAAGCGTTAAAGGGCCTCGAGATGTGAGTAATTCTTTCGAGATTTTATACTTATTTTTGTCAATTTGTTGAATTACTATTAGAATTTCAACTTGTTTTTCTCGATTCGTTTAAAAACATTTTTACTCACTTATTATCGTGAGTAAAAAAATTCTTCACTAATTCCATTGTAACTACACTAAAACTAAGAAAACACAAGACTCATATAGGAAATAGGCTTTTAGTATTTGACAGCATTTCAATCAACATAAATATGTCCGGTGACAACTTCAACATAGACATGTAACAAATGTTCTTTTAACACTCTGATAATGTCATATCTTTACACTGATTATGTCACATGTGTCTTTACAAATCAATGGAATCGACACAAAAAAAATCATGTTAAGGTTCATGAAGTTCCATTTAACTTGAACGATTAACATTTTGCACGGTAAAGTTCGTCGAATGATTTCATGGGAAGCACACTTCATTGTTTAGTCCTGGATAATAGTCATCCCGAACGAATATCCCTCGGTTTCAGAGCTGTAGTGTAAATATACATCAGACCTAAAATATACTGTGTAAAATTGAGAACAAGATCGAAATTTATTCTAAATTCATGATATTATCGACATAGATAAACAAGTACTCCCGAATAAAAATAACATTTAACTAACTTCAAAATCATCGATTACAAAACCAGCTGGGTGGGCGGGTGGGAAGCAACCATAATGTATTCGCTGTCAAATACTAGCCTCGAGTGATTCAAAATAACGAAAAATCAGAATATATGACACATTTGCACGAAAACTACATGCGAAACGTCAAAAAATCCGGGAAAACCAAAAACCGTGCAAATTCTACATAGACTGGCTACATACTCCATATAGACTTGTCACAAAGCGTAACAATGTCAAACGTGAATAATTTTATGTAACCGTTTCCACTTAATAATTCTTCAATTGAAACAATTTATATACAAATTGAAATAATAAGTTTCGACAAACTAGATGATTTCTGTCTTTTCGACAATTTTTTGTCGAGTAAACTTCTTGAAAAATAAAATTTACATAAAAGTTTAAAGCGAGATATATACGAAACGTTTACTTCGATATCGGTGGTGTAGACGAAAGGGGCATGACATGCATAAAGGAGGTTTTTATAGAGTTTAAAACTGCATGTTTGTTTCAACAAAGTTGATTTTTTGTTCTTTTTCATGCCCCTTTTATCGATTTTACCTTAAAGTGTATAGTTTATTTTACAAGCTTTTGATGTTAACGAACTGATTAAAAAGATTTTAAACACATACTTTAGATAGCACTGGTTTGGATACAAACGTTACTCCGGAAATTATCTAACTGGTGAAGTAAATGGGGTTTAAATAACTTTTGTTGTTCAATGTCGAGCCTGCAATATATTCATGTGTAGTCATGTGTCGTGCTAGATACATTTCAAAATTAGGTGTGTGAAGTTGGCTATGACATCGAAGATCGAAATTCAATATCGAGCTAAATATCTCGCCAGCTCTGAGATCGAAATTCAGATAAAAGTGAATTTCGAGCTGGGGTGAATATCAAGCCTGCTCTGAGATCGATATTCAAACAAAACCCTGTGAATATCGAGCTGGTGTGAATATCGAGCTATCTCGGAGGTCGAAAATCAGATAAAAGTGAATTTCGAGCTGGGATGTATATCGAGCCCGCTCTGAGATCGAAATTCAAACAAACCCCTGCGAATTTCGAGCTTTCGATATTCAAACAACCCTGTGAATATCGAGCTGGGGTGAATATCGAGCTAGCTCTGAGATCGAAAATCAGATAAAAGTGAATTACGAGCTGGGATGAATATTGAGCCAGCTCTGAGATCGAAATTCAGATGAAAGTGAATTTCGAGCTGGGATGAATATCGAGCCAGCTCTGAGATCGAAATTCAGATGAAAGTGAATTTCGAGCTGGGATGAATATCGAGCCAGCTCTGAGCTCGATGTTCAAACAAAACCCTGCGAATTATGAGCTGTGGTGAATATCGAGCAACCACTGACATAGTAATTCAGATAAAAGTGAATTTCGAGCTGGGATGAATATCGAGCCAGCTCAGAGATCGATATTCAAAGAAACCGCCTGAATTTCGAGCTGGACTAAATATCGAGCCACCACTGAGATCGAAAATCAGATAAAAGTGAATTTCGAGCTGGGATGAATATCGAGCCCGCTTTGAGATCGCAACACCTTTTTAAATATTACAATGTAAATGAAAAAAGTATTTAACATGTTTAAAACGAGACATTTTGGGACATTGAACAAACATGTTATTAAACCCCATTTACTTAATCAGTGAGATAATTTGTGTTTAAAATCTTGTTAATATTAAGTTAGTTAACATCAAAAGCTTGCGAAATAAACTATATACTGTAATAAAATTATCGTTAAAAGGGGCCTGAAAATGAAAAAATCAACTTTGTTGGAACAAACATGCTGTTTTAAACTATATTTATAAAAACCTCATTTAGGCATGTTATGGCCATTTCGTCTATATCACCGATATCGAAGTAAACGTTTCCTATATATCTCGCTTTAAACTTGTATGTAAATTTTATTTTTTCGAGAAGTTTACTCGACAAAAACTTGTCGAGAAGACAGAAATTATCTAGTTTGTCGAAACTTATTATTTCAATTTGTATATAACTTTGTTTCAATTGAAGAATTAATACGTGGAAAAGGTTACAAATGTTTTTAAACGAATTGAGAAAAACAAGTTGAAATTCTAATAGTAATTCAACATATTGACAAAAATAAGTATAAAATCTCGAAAGAATTACTCACATCTCGAGGCACTTTAACACTTCCGTAACTAGCTTTTACTTTTCGAATATCAAAAAATTGTCATGAGTATAGTAATATATTTTTATAACTTTATTTTGTAGCGTTGAAATGGCCGATCATGTAATAATATACGTCTTATTATAAAAATCACTTTTTTATAAAATCATAAGCCATAGTCAATAATACATTAGTTTAAGTCGCATTACATGAATATTTTCGTGTTAAGGAAAAGATGTAGAAAAAAGATAAAATGTCCGCACACCTGCTAAATCTCAGGATTTGATCTCCAGAGTGTAAGGTTTTTCTCCGGATCTTAGGATTTTCAGGCAAATTCTCCGGATTAAAAAAAAAAATATTGAATTAGATAATGTAATGAAACCTAAATTTAACTGGATTTATAATGGGTTTTACAATTACATTAATTAATATAAACAAACTTGGTCTTGGTCTAGACTCCCAAATTTCCTGTTTATTTAAATAGATGAAAAGGGAACTTTGAACGCCACCGAACACGACAAATATGAAAATGCTGCAGGCTCGGTTTGATTGAGCCTGTTCATGGGCAGTAATGGGAATGCTTATTACTGCCCACGCCGCCTAGCCCCGGGTTGAGCGCAACTCAGTAATTACACCATTAAATAGTACAATTTCGATCCATCCCAAACGATGGTATGCATATGGCGGTGAACATGGAACCTTCAATGAGGTACTGATAACAGCACTGAGATTACGAGAACCTGTTCAGTGACACGGTGCCTCGGGCACACATGTACAAAACAGCTAAGTGTCATAAAACTAAACTCGGACCTGGATATCGCACTCTCGTTCATTATTTTTGGTCCATGGTCATTTTGATTTTGAAACAGATATGATAGTATTATATTTCAAAACCTTCAGCGGCAACAACAACTAACTTTAACATCAAAACAGTTTTTATTAAAAACAAAACTCTCTGGATTTCTTTTTTCGTTTTGGCTGGCCTCCCGTCCGGCAATATTCGTTTGGTTCAATGAATTTAACGATTTCCCGGGTTGTAGCAGGCATCACCCAATTATATGTATATACGTAATATTCATACTCAAAAACAAAACACTCAAAACGAGTATAAAGTCTCCGAAGAGCGACATAAGAAATATATGTGTCTAATTCCACAAATAATTATCGCATTACCATAAATACCGTAAAAAGGTACCGTCGGAATTGTAAATTATACTATTATATATTATTATTTATATATTATAGATTATAATTTTGATTTCTCGCCAGATAACGGATTTAAAAATAACAAATGAAATGCAACAATTATGTGTTTAGGCATGACGCAAATGGTTAAATTCCAAACCAGGGTAACTGAAGCGAACAGCTCGATTATTGACCACATATACTCAACCTTTCCTGAAAATATTATTGAGATAACTGTTCCCAAAATCAGTTTGAGCGATCATTATCCTATATGGTTTACCAGAGAAATCAAGCAAATGCGTTGTAACTCAACAAGTAAACATACCACGATAAAATACAGATCATTTAGCAAATTTAATGAAAACGAATTCAATACAGATCTTTTAAACTATGGCATTTATTATTTTGAATCAATTCCGTACCCTTCTGATGTGCTATATACTTTTTACAACATATTGTATGATGTGTTAAATGAACCCGCACCGATAAAAGTTAAACGCATAAAAAGACAACATCAACCTGACTGGTACTCGGAAGAAATTAAACATGCTCGGAAAACAAGGGATTTATTTCATGCCAAAAAGGATTGGAATAACTACAAAGTTTGGCGTAATAATACTATAAAACTTATTGAACAAGTTAAAACAAAGTTTTACAATAATGCTATTAAAGAAAAATCGGATTCAAAATTACTGTGGAAACATATTAAAACTGTGTCCTCTGATGATATTCACAAACCATGTTCATTGCCATCTACATTAATATTTCACGGTAGCACTTTCTCTAAGGAACACAACATAATAAATGCCCTGACTTGTCATTTTATCAATATTGCTGACTAAGTAATAAATTCCAACTTGTGTATCACAGATTTCAATGATTTAAAACTTTATCTAGATGAAAAATTGAAATATAAAGCCTTTACTATAAAATTATTTACGCCATTTGAGGTTAAAAAGAGAATATATTCATTTAATATAAAGAAGACTACTGGGCCTGATGGTATTGGACCACGTTTTTTAAAATTAAGATGTGATTATGTTTCCTCTGTTATTGCGAAAATTATTAATAACTGCATAGTGTTAGGCGATTTTCCCAACAAGCTGAAAAAGGCAGCAGTTCTTCCTCTTCATAAAAAAGTGCAAAGAGAAGACCCTAATAATTACCGACCGATATCAATTTTAAACACTATTTCAAAAAATTATTGAACGCCACGTGGCAAATCATTTGCATGAGGTTTTGTAATCTACATACATCTTACTGCTGTAACTGCTACTACTGCCGCAGTGAAAACGATCTAACTGCTGTCATTGCTGTAACTGCGGCAGTAAGATGATTTTTGTGATAAATTTTGAAAATAAGAACATATTACTGCTGATATTGCTGTAACTGCCGAATTGAAAGATCTTACTGCTGTAACTGCTGTATCTGCGGCAGTAAGATGATATAACTGCTGTCACTGCTGTTACTGCGGCAGTAAGATGATCATACTGCTGTCACTGCTGGAACCGCGACAGTAAGATTATCTTACTGCTGTCACTGCTGTAACTGCGGCAGTAAGTACATTTTTGTTGGTTTTTTTAATCTACATACATCTTACTGCTGTTACTGCTACTACTGCCGCAGTGCAAACGTTGTCATTGCTGCCACTGCTGAAACTGCGGCAGTAAGAAAATATTTATATTGTTTTTATAAGGCTAAGAACATCTTACTGCTTTAACTGATCTTACTGCGGCAGTAAGATTATCTTACTGCTGTCACTGATCTTACTGCGGCAGTAAGATGATTTTTTTGTGGTTTTAGAACATCTCACTGCTGTAACTGATCTTACTGCGGCAGTAAGATGATCGTACTGCTGTAACTGATCTTACTGCGGCAGTAAGATGATCTTACTGCTGTCACTGCTGTAACTGCGGCAGTAAGATAATTTTTATATTGTTTTGTTAAATCTAGGAACATCTTACTGCTCTTACTGATCTTACTGCGGCAGTAAGATGATCTTACTGCTGTAACTGATCTTACTGCGGCAGTAAGATCATCTTACTGCTGTCACTGCTGTAACTGCGGCAGTAAGATAATTTTTATATTGTTTTGTTCAATCTAAGAACATCTTACTGCTCTTACTGATCTCACTGCGGCAGTAAGATAATCTTACTGCTGTAACTGATCTTACTGCGGCAGTAAGATGATCTTACTGCTGTCACTGATCTTACTGCGGCAGTAAGATGATTTTTTGTGGTTTTAGAACATCTCACTGCTGTTACTGATCTTACTGCGGCAGTAAGATGATCTTACTGCTGTAACTGATCTTACTGCGGCAGTAAGATTATCTTACTGCTGTCACTGATCTTACTGCGGCAGTAAGATGATTTTTTGTGGTTTTAGAACATCTCACTGCTGTAACTGATCTTACTGCGGCAGTAAGATGATCTTACTGCTGTAACTGATCTTACTGCGGCAGTAAGATGATCTTACTGCTGTCACTGCTGTAACTGCGGCAGTAAGATAATTTTTATATTGTTTTGTTAAATCTAGGAACATCTTACTGCTCTTACTGATCTTACTGCGGCAGTAAGATGATCTTACTGCTGTAACTGATCTTACTGCGGCAGTAAGATCATCTTACTGCTGTCATTGCTGTAACTGCGGCAGTAAGATAATTTTTATATTGTTTTGTTCAATCTAAGAACATCTTACTGCTCTTACTGATCTCACTGCGGCAGTAAGATGATCTTACTGCTGTCACTGATCTTACTGCGGCAGTAAGATAATTTTTTGTGGTTTTAGAACATCTCACTGCTGTTACTGATCTTACTGCGGCAGTAAGATGATCTTACTGCTGTCACTGCTGTAACTGCGGCAGTAAGATAATTTTAAATTCTTTTGTTAAATCTAAGAACTTCTTACTGCTCTTACTGATCTCACTGCGGCAGTAAGTTGATCTTACTGCTGTAACTGATCTTACTGCGGCAGTAAGATGATCTTACTGCTGTTACTGATCTTACTGCGGCAGTAAGATGATTTTTTGTGGTTTTAGAACATCTCACTGCTGTAACTGATCTTACTGCGGCAGTAAGATTTTCTTACTGCTGTAACTGATCTTACTGCGGCAGTAAGATCATCTTACTGCTGTCACTGATCTTACTGCGGCAGTAAGATGATCTTACTGCTGTAACTGATCTTACTGCGGCAGTAAGATGATCTTACTGCTGTAACTGATCTTCCTGCGGCAGTAAGATGATCTTACTGCTGTTACTGATCTTACTGCGGCAGTAAGATGATTTTTTGTGGTTTTAGAACATCTCACTGCTGTAACTGATCTTACTGCGGCAGTAAGATATTCTTACTGCTGTAACTGATCTTACTGCGGCAGTAAGATCATCTTACTGCTGTCACTGCTGTAACTGCGGCAGTAAGATAATTTTTATATTGTTTTGTTAAATCTAAGAACATCTTACTGCTCTTACTGATCTCACTGCGGCAGTAAGATGATCTTACTGCTGTAACTGATCTTACTGCGGCAGTAAGATGATCTTACTGCTGTCACTGATCTTACTGCGGCAGTAAGATGATCTTACTGCTGTCACTGATCTTACTGCGGCAGTAAGATGATCTTACTGCTGTCACTGATCTTACTGCGGCAGTAAGATGATTTTGTGTGGTTTTAGAACATCTCACTGCTGTAACTGATCTAACTGCGGCAGTAAGATATTCTTACTTCTGTAACTGATCTTACTGCGGCAGTAAGATCATCTTACTGCTGTCACTGCTGTAACTGCGAGAGGAAGATAATTTTTATATTGTTTTGTTAAATCTAAGAACATCTTACTGCTCTTACTGATCTCACTGCGGCAGTAAGATGATCTTACTGCTGTAACTGATCTTACTGTGGCAGTAAGATGATCTTACTGCTGTCACTGATCTTACTGCGGCAGTAAGATGATTTTTTTGTGGTTTTAGAACATCTCATTGCTGTAACTGATCTTACCGCGGCAGTAAGATGATCTTACTGCTGTAACTGATCTTACTGCGGCAGTAAGATGATCTTACTGCTGTCACTGCTGTAACTGCGGCAGTAAGATAATTTTTATATTGTTTTGTTAAATCTAAGAACATCTTAATGCTCTTACTGATCTTACTGCGGCAGTAAGATGATCTTACTGCTGTAACTGATCTTACTGCGGCAGTAAGATGATCTTACTGCTGTCACTGCTGTAACTGCGGCAGTAAGATAATTTTTATATTGTTTTGTTCAATCTAAGAACATCTTACTGCTCTTACTGATCTCACTGCGGCAGTAAGATGATCTTACTGCTGTAACTGATCTTACTGCGGCAGTAAGATGATTTTTTGTGGTTTTAGAACATCTCACTGCTGTAACTGATCTTACTGCGGCAGTAAGATGATCTTACTGCTGTAACTGATCTTACTGCGGCAGTAAGATGATCTTTCTGCTGTCACTGCTGTAACTGCGGCAGTAAGAAAATTGTTATATTGTTTTGTTAAATCTAAGAACATCTTACTGCTCTTACTGCGGCAGTAAGATGATCTTATTGCTGTAACTGATCTTACTGCGGCAGTAAGATGATCTTACTGCTGTCACTGCTGTAACTGCGGCAGTAAGATAATTTTATATATTGTTTTGTTAAATCTAAGAACATCTTACTGCTCTTACTGATCTTACTGCGGCAGTAAGATTATCTTACTGCTGTCACTGCTGTAACTGCGGCAGTAAGATAATTTTTATATTGTTTTGTTCAATCTAAGAACATCTTACTGCTCTTACTGATCTCACTGCGGCAGTAAGATGATCTTACTGCTGTAACTGATCTTACTGCGGCAGTAAGATGATCTTACTGCTGTCACTGATCTTACTGCGGCAGTAAGATAATTTTTAGCGGTTTTAGAACATCTCACTGCTGTTACTGATCTTACTACGGCAGTAAGATGATCTTACTGCTGTCACTGCTGTAACTGCGGCAGTAAGATAATTTTTATATTGTTTGTTCAATCTAAGAACATCTTACTGCTCTTACTGATCTTACTGCGGCAGTAAGATGATCTTACTGCTGTAACTGATCTTACTGCGGCAGTAAGATGATCTTACTGCTGTCACTGATCTTATTGCGGCAGTAAGATAATTTTTTGTGGTTTTAGAACATCTCACTGCTGTTACTGATCTTACTGCGGCAGTAAGATGATCTTACTGCTGTCACTGCTGTAACTGCGGCAGTAAGATAATTTTTATATTGTTTTGTTAAATCTAAGAACATCTTACTGCTCTTACTGATCTTACTGCGGCAGTAAGATGATCTTACTGCTGTAACTGATCTTACTGCGGCAGTAAGATGATCTTACTGCTGTCACTGCTGTAACTGTGGCAGTAAGATAATTTTATATTGTTTTGTTAAATCTAAGAACATCTTACTGCTCTTACTGATCTCACTGCGGCAGTAAGATGATCTTACTGCTGTAACTGATCTTACTGCGGCAGTAAGATGATCTTACTGCTGTCACTGCTGTAACTGCGGCAGTAAGATAATTTTTATATTGTTTTGTTAAATCTAAGAACATCTTACTGCTCTTACTGATCTTACTGCGGCAGTAAGATGATCTTACTGCTGTAACTGATCTTACTGCGGCAGTAAGATGATCTTACTGCTGTCACTGCTGTAACTGCGGCAGTAAGATAATTTTTATATTGTTTTGTTCAATCTAAGAACATCTTACTGCTCTTACTGATCTCACTGCGGCAGTAAGATGATCTTACTGCTGTAACTGATCTTACTGCGGCAGTAAGATTATCTTACTGCTGTCACTGATCTTACTGCGGCAGTAAGATGATTTTTTGTAGTTTTAGAACATCTCACTGCTGTAACTGATCTTACTGCGGCAGTAAGATGATCTTACTGCTGTAACTGATCTTAGTGCGGCAGTAAGATGATCTTGCTGCTGTCACTTCTGTAACTGAGGCAGTAAGATAATTTTTATATTGTTTTGTTAAATCTAAGAGCATCTTACTGCTCTTACTGCGGCAGTAAGATGATCTTACTGCTGTAACTGATCTTACTGCGGCAGTAAGATTATCTTACTGCTGTCACTGCTGTAACTGCGGCAGTAAGATAATTTTATATATTGTTTTGTTAAATCTAAGAACATCTTACTGCTTTTACTGATCTTACTGCGGCAGTAAGATGATCTTACTGCTGTCACTGCTGTAACTGCGGCAGTAAGATAATTTTTATATTGTTTTGTTCAATCTAAGAACATCTTACTGCTCTTACTGATCTCACTGTGGCAGTAAGATGATCTTACTGCTGTGACTGATCTTACTGCGGCAGTAAGATGATCTTACTGCTGTCACTGATCTTACTGCGGCAGTAAGATACCTTTAAGCGGTTTTAGAACATCTCACTGCTGTTACTGATCTTACTGCGGCAGTAAGATGATCTTACTGCTGTCACTGCTGTAACTGCGGCAGTAAGATAATTTTTATATTGTTTGTTCAATCTAAGAACATCTTACTGCTCTTACTGATCTTACTGCGGCAGTAAGATGATCTTACTGCTGTAACTGATCTTACTGCGGCAGTAAGATGATCTTACTGCTGTCACTGATCTTACTGCGGCAGTAAGATAATTTTTTGTGGTTTTAGAACATCTCACTGCTGTTACTGATCTTACTGCGACAGTAAGATGATCTTACTGCTGTCACTGCTGTAACTGCGGCAGTAAGATAATTTTTATATTGTTTTGTTAAATCTAAGAACATCTTACTGCTCTTACTGATCTTACTGCGGCAGTAAGATGATCTTACTGCTGTAACTGATCTTACTGCGGCAGTAAGATGATCTTACTGCTGTCACTGCTGTAACTGTGGCAGTAAGATTATTTTATATTGTTTTGTTAAATCTAAGAACATCTTACTGCTCTTATTGATCTTACTGCGGCAGTAAGATGATCTTACTGCTGTAACTGATCTTACTGCGGCAGTAAGATGATCTTACTGCTGTAACTGATCTTACTGCGGCAGTAAGATAATTTTTATATTGTTTTGTTAAATCTAAGAACATCTTACAGCTCTTACTGATCTCACTGCGGCAGTAAGATGATCTTACTGCTGTAACTGATCTTACTGCGGCAGTAAGATGATCTTACTGCTGTTACTGATCTTACTGCGGCAGTAAGATGATCTTACTGCTGTAACTGATCTTACTGCGGCAGTAAGATGATCTTACTGCTGTCACTGCTGTAACTGTGGCAGTAAGATAATTTTATATTGTTTTGTTAAATCTAAGAACATCTTACTGCTCTTACTGATCTTACTGCGGCAGTAAGATGATCTTACTGCTGTTACTGATCTTACTGCGGCAGTAAGATAATTTTTATATTGTTTTGTTCAATCTAAGAACATCTTACTGCTCTTACTGATCTTACTGCGGCAGTAAGATGATCTTACTGCTGTAACTGATCTTACTGCGGCAGTAAGATGATCTTACTGCTGTCACTGCTGTAACTGTGGCAGTAAGATAATTTTATATTGTTTTGTTAAATCTAAGAACATCTTACTGCTCTTACTGATCTTACTGCGGCAGTAAGATGATCTTACTGCTGTAACTGATCATCTTACTGCTGTCACTGCTGTAACTGCGGCAGTAAGATAATTTGTATATTGTTTTGTTCAATCTAAGAACATCTTACTGCTCTTACTGATCTCACTGCGGCAGTAAGATGATCTTACTGCTGTCACTGATCTTACTGCGGCAGTAAGATAATTTTTTGTGGTTTTAGAACATCTCACTGCTGTTACTGATCTTAATGCGGCAGTAAGATGATCTTACTGCTGTCACTGCTGTAACTGCGGCAGTAAGATAATTTTATATTCTTTTGTTAAATCTAAGAACATCTTACTGCTCTTACTGATCTCACTGCGGCAGTAAGATGATCTTACTGCTGTAACTGATCTTACTGCGGCAGTAAGATGATCTTACTGCTGTTACTGATCTTACTGCGGCAGTAAGATGAATTTTTGTGGTTTTTGAACATCTCACTGCTGTAACTGATCTTACTGCGGCAGTAAGATGATCTTACTGCTGTAACTGATCTTACTGCGGCAGTAAGATGATCTTACTGCTGTCACTGCTGTAACTGCGGCAGTATAATAATTTTATATTGTTTTGTTAAATCTAGGAACATCTTACTGCTCTTACTGATCTCACTGCGGCAGTAAGATGATCTTACTGCTGTAACTGATCTTACTGTGGCAGTAAGATGATCTTACTGCTGTTACTGATCTTACTGCGGCAGTAAGATGAATTTTTGTGGTTTTAGAACATCTCACTGCTGTAACTGATCTTACTGCGGCAGTAAGATGATCTTACTGCTGTAACTGATCTTACTGCGGCAGTAAGATGATCTTACTGCTGTCACTGCTGTAACTGCGGCAGTAAGATAATTTTTATATTGTTTTGTTAAATCTAAGAACATCTTACTGCTCTTACTGATCTTACTGCGGCAGTAAGATGATCTTACTGCTGTAACTGATCTTACTGCGGCAGTAAGATCATCTTACTGCTGTCACTGCTGTAACTGCGGCAGTAAGATAATTTGTATATTGTTTTGTTCAATCTAAGAACATCTTACTGCTCTTACTGATCTCACTGCGGCAGTAAGATGATCTTACTGCTGTAACTGATCTTACTGCGGCAGTAAGATGATCTTACTGCTGTTACTGATCTTACTGTGGCAGTAAGATGATTTTTTTTGTGGTTTTAGAACATCTTACTGCTGTCACTGCTGTTACTGGCGCAGTAAAAACGATCTTACTGCTGTTACCGCTGTTACTGCCGCAGTAAAAACGATCTTACTGCTGTCACTGCTGTTACTGGCGCAGTTAAAACGATCTTACTGCTGTTACTGCTGTTACTGCCGCAGTAAAAACGATCTTACTGCTGTCACTGCTGTTACTGCCGCAGTAAAAACGATCTTACTGCTGTCACTGCTTTCACTGCTGCAGTAAAAACGATCTGACTGCTGCTACTGCTGTCACTGCGGCAGTGATATCATTTCACTGCTGTCACTGCTGTCACTGCTTACTGCTAACTTCACAATGCTCGGTAACTCCTCGGGTTCTCTAAATTTTGGCTGTGTTGGGAGGCAGTGTCTGCTGGATGTGGCGATTCCTGATATGCATATTTCACTAATTTTGAATATGGAACGTAAGGTTGCGTTACACTTTGAAAATCTTTGTCCTATTAACTTGATACTAGGGTTCAAGTATAATTTAACGATAGTTGTGCTTTGCAGATGTAAATATTCAAACACCCTGAAAATTCACGATGACTTTCTCAAAGTCTGGCTTTAGGGTGGAGAAAAATGTCTGTTTAATGTATGTATATATTAACTTGAAATATCTCGTATAGATATAGAGTGCAAAAAAAAACAAAGACACGTGTGTTTTACGTAAATGACAAATGACCATTATTCTCTTTTTAATAAACAATGTAGGGCTTCACATAACGGTTACATTTGATTACAAAAGTTCTTTGCTTGCCAATGCCAGTAGCTTCTGTGTTTTTATTATGATTGTGTGTTTTTCATTCATCATTTTCCAGCTGATGGGTATGGAAAGCGGTTTGCACAATTAATCCAATATTCACGGTTATCGACCAATAACTATAGATATCGGCTCGATAACCTTAGTTATTGACGATAACTAGGGTTACTGTCCAGTACCAAAGTTATTGGTGAAAATCCTATATATTGGGCGATAACCATAGTTATTGTCATTAACTATGGTTATTTGACCTGTAACTATGGATATCCTCGAAAACTGTTGTTGCCGACCGAAAACCATAGTTCTCAACGTTAACCGTGGTTACCGGCCACTATCTAGGGGTTTCACCAATAACTATTTATAATTAAATTTTGTGTTCCACTGAACACATGTGTCACCTATATATATATATATATATATATATATATATATATATATATATATATATATATATATATATATATATATATATATATATATATATATATATATATATATATATATATATATATATATATATATATATATATATATATAAGGACAAATGCAGACATTGGTAGACCATGCCATAAAAATAAGGCATTGGCAGACCAAAATGTATATATTTATCAAAAACATTTTCCTAAATAATTTATTTATTCCCTATCATAAAATGACCCTAAAAGAAGAAATATAATGTTCTTTTTCTTTAAAAATGAATAACAAAATATATATATCTTCATCGGTCTGCCAAAAATTTTCGCTGGAACAATTTAAGTAATAGGCAGACAGTGCTTTTTCCGTCAGACATAGGCAGACCGTCAGACATAGGCAGACCGCTCAGTATATTATTTATTTTGCTTTTTCCATCATAGACTAATTAGATTTAGAGCTACCTAAGATTCTAATGTACTGACTGTTTCTTAATTTCAAATGTATAGGGACATAAATATAAACATACGGTCATAATCGGAATAGAAAAAAGTGATATGCATTATGACGACGTTTTATTAAACTATGGCGTCATGTATGACGTCATTCGTCCAAATTCAGTTAAAGTGCACCAATTGGAATATTTGTATGTCACAACGCAAGTAAAACAAAACTTATCAAATTTTCTAAACAAAAGTTGTGCAATTAGTTACTCCATTGCAGTGTCTTTACACTCAGCATGTAGTTTCTTGTCGGTAAAGATGTAAAATAAATTTTAACTCATCTAAATGATGCCAAAAATGCCCAAAAATCTATGTCACAAACTCGAGTGTTTTAATCAATTAAACACTTCAAGGTGATTTGGTTAAACACCTTCCTTTGATTTGCATTGAACATATCATAATGACACGTCTAAGTCTTTGAAAACTCGACTTAACATTATTGATATATTTTTGACTCTGTAATTTATCATTAGTACACAATGTCCCAAAAATGAATGTGAATTACGTTACACAAATTAGACTACCAATACAGTTATTCAAATTAACAAAGTTAGCACAGTTTAGTGCTATTCCAATCTTAAATTGTTAAAATAGTTCAGAATTCTAGCCATTCTTGAGATCATATAATGAATTAAAAAATAAAAGGTGCATGTATTGGCTAAATGGATGTTTAACATTTAAAACGTGAATTACGTTCAGTTTGTCATGTTTACAAATCAAAACATCTTTCAGTTTGCTGTCTATATTTAGGAAGTACACCCATTCAACTCTCAAATATTGTGCATCGTTAAGATCCCGCGAATAATCCTCATTAGCACAGTGTACACTCGAAAGTCCGACCCTACTTCCGATAGCGCTGAATATACACATAGCCATCACGAAGGAGCTGTTTAAAAAGCGGGTAAGACAATGGAATAAAGAGTAATTATTTAATTCTTTTACTTTAAATACTTAGACTAGCAAGAAATAGAGTGCGTCGAGTTATAAAATGTACGTGATGAAACAATACGATCGATCACCAAAATTTACAAAAAAAATGTCAATCGTGTCACTTCAAACGTCCATTTCAAAGCTTTATTTACATTGTTTGGCCGAAATTCGTTTTACTATGCGAAGTGTATTCATTACTATATCACTTCATGTAGTTAAATCTTGTCCCAACCCGCTAGTTTTCGAAAAACTAGCGGGTTGGGAAAAGATTAAACTACATGAAGTGATACAGTAATGAATACACTTCATATAGTCAAATCGATCGATCGTTTTGTGATCGATCGTATTTTTTCGAAGTTTACGTTGTATCACGTTCATTTTATAACTCGACGCACTCTATTTCTTGCTAGTCTAAGTATTTAAAGTAAAAGAATTAAATAATTACTCTTTATTCAATTTCTTACCCGCTTTTTAACCAGCCCCTTCATGATGGCTATGTGTGTAGTCAGCGCTATCGGAAGTAGGCTCGGACTTTCGAGTGTACAATGTGATTAGGACCACCCCGCTTTATAAAATCGTGAATTACGTTGCAGTGAATTACGTTACATGCGAAATACCAGAAGTCACTATTTCACCATAACAATGCATCATTTGACCTTTTTCATGACATGAGTATGGACTACGATGTCAGTTTTTCTTAACCATGTCATTTATAAGTACTAACAGTGCGTGCAATTTTCTTAAGATGTATATAATGGCTGCATACAAAAGAAAACTTCATCATGTTTTGTATTTCTAGTTCTTAACATGTGTTCTAGTGAAATTTGAATATTATGATATTTTTGTGTATTTGAACATGCTTGACGCATCATCTGTTTACAAATGTTGATTAATAATTTGCATATTTTAAGAAATGTAACTATTGATATCTGTGTAACGTAATTCACATGTTGTAACGTAATTCACTATCAACCCTTTATCGAATTTTCTTGAAGACAACGATGCGAATGTCAAATGCAGAACACAGATATGTACTTTTCGTCGAAGTAAAAACGGCAGTATGGATTAAACAAAATATTTAAAAGGCCTTTGAAATTTTCTTCAGAAAACACGTATTTTTTATGAATTGCTGACATTTTTCTGCAGATTCATATTAAATTTTATCAAAGTTGTATGCCTGAACACGGAAACCAACATGAACATATAAATAAACAGGACAGAAACTTGAATTTATATTGAAACACATAAAATGTTCTCAGAAATTGTACAAATGTAACGTAATTCACATATATAAATAAATAGTAGTTTTTATTCCAATGCTAAGCAAATAAACACATCATTCGAGATGTAAATGTACTATTTTTGGGTTGCTCAGATATCATATTTTTATTTTAATAACAATTCTTAAACATTTGAAACAAAAACATTTCGGCCTATTTTATATCAAAATTGGTGCAGTTTAACTGAATTTGGACGTTACATCGTACAACCTCTAGTTAAATGTATTTACTTGCCACGCACATGTATATTACTATACTCTGTGGTCAATAAAAAATTTAAATCATTGTCAAAAATATTTTTCCATTAACACTTACTAAACTATCGTAAAGGAGAGAGAAAATGTTACACAAATAACAGTGCAGAGCTAAATTATTCTATCAAATTTCGCCAACAATCACAATCTTTTTCGAACAAAACGTTTTCCAATTTTTTATGTACCACAGGTCAAATGTTCAAAGGAAGCATTGGCGTAAGCGTGTTACATAACAATATTATACGAATAATACGAAATAACCTTGAAAAATCAAGAAAGCTTTACATAGGGCCTACTGGGTACCGCATCATGCAGAACCATGGCACCGCTGATTTTTGATAATCTCAAATCTGAACTTCCATCCCTTTATAGCCAATAAAATCTCAATCTAGGGGTCAGGAGATCGATCCTTAACTCGTCCTTTGTATTTATTCGAATAAAAGTTGATCCCGTATGTTGGTGTTTTACGCCGGATATCCAAAAGAACCAGGTATGCTTCTGGAACTGAGAAATCTTTCCTATCATGCATCTTTCCTTACTCAAACACTTCTGTATTTTAAGCACATATAGGAGACACTAAATAAATGCAGCTATGCAAATGATGTCGCATTAGGTTAATCATTAGAAACTGATAGACGTCAAAAACAAATGTATACAGTGCCACGATTTTGAATGATACGGTACGAAGAATTCGGTCAGTTTTCATGCTTTTGAGATATAATTAAAGAATAAACCCGCATTGTTTTTTATATACAATATTTATTGCATGCATGCCTTTGATATTCAGAACAATATTAAATTAATATTTTAATAATTTTTTTTGACTTTAAATGTATTCCAAATGGTTATTTGCCCCAAACCCGACTAGCTGTTTTCACTAAAACAAAGAATTCCTACAAGTCCTCGATAAAAAAACTCGGTAAAATCCTAACCTTCAACGATCATAACATTCCGTGGACATACTATTGTTTATACATTTACTTCAAAAGGTGGGCCGTTTTGACGTTTTTCATCAGGGAAGGACTTTTTCTCAGATAGTTTTGTCTAGAATGATACGGTGATAGTGTACAGGATGATAAAATAACGGCGGTACGCAGAAAAAATGCGTACATGTATACCGTTGACACCGTGATTAAGATAAATTGATCTAAAACACCACAAGTCAGTCTTTCTTACACATTTTAATACCCAAAGATGCACATAGTTCTTGTAAAATATACGAAACTGAGATGGAATTCGTCAAAACTCCAACATTGCAGAACTGGTATCATTCGCGTTAGTTATATTTTCGCTAATATTCGCGAATTCATAAATGCCACGAATAAAACAAGGTAAAACTGAAATAGGAAACACAACAGCCTTTTGTAAGCGCTGTTGGTTAAATATCACACCTAAACAAATGCCAGCTTGCATAACAGTATTTTATTTATTTATATTAATTGCCCTCTTAGTAAGGACATGAAAGATAATTGTACCGTTTGGTAATTAAATCGTCACAACTGTAATAAATTATACTTTTTATAATATTTTATTTCCGGTTTTGAGTCTGACGACGCCGCGAATAAAAAAATACGCAAAATTTTGACCTCGCGAAATTAAAGCGTTTTACAGTAAATATTCAATCTTACCCGCACCACCGAAATAAAAAGGAAATTATGTTGATGAGATTGTATACGGAAGAATAAATACTTTACAACTCGTTTAACTCTGTTAACACTTCTTTGTATTGCATTTTGACAGAAGTCATAAAAGTATTAGTCCGTTGACATGGTTATATATATTATTCATGGTAAGTTCATCTTCCATCTCAATATTCAGGACTGGATAATCAAGATCTTGTTAAAATAAAGTAATTGTGTTCGTAGTTGTATTCTCAACATTACCTGGCATGCATATTTGACTATTTTTGACCAGTATTGGATTAACGATTATTTAAATTGTGGTTTAAAAATAAAATGGATGTGCTTTCAGCGTATGGCAATTTGTAGCCGGTGGACCGGGTTGAACGTGAAAGATTCGTGAAGTCTAGTTCGCATTGCATACTACCCGGCGGATCCCGGTTGAGAGACATATAAGATCATGGTTAGGCTTCCGAAGTTAAATCGGCGTCCACCGGCCTGCACAGTAGCTATATCGTGGCTTCATCGTAATTTACCGGCTGCTAACGTGCAAAACCGTAGTTCGATCAGCATTTGCCGGGGCTTCATCGATCTCAATCGTGACACACCGTGTCAGAACCGGGAACTCAGTCGTCTTACGGTGGCGATACGGCTCATGCCGGAAGAGATTCGGTGATGCCCCAAAAGGGGGTTGAGCAACCCCAAAGAACACCCTCTGGATCTGCTCCTGCTTGTTGATGGCAGAATGTTTAAGTTTATCAAACTCTGTTTTGCAATTTACACCAACACAACAAAATCGGGGACGGGGGGTGGGGTAGAGCCTAAGCAAGGAATCTTGTGGCTGCTTTCCGAAATGGCGGATAAAATTGTGAAATTTAAAACTTTTGCGGATATTTTCACACGGTACGCACATTATATTCAAATATTTCCTTTGATGACATATCCCAGTCGGATCTATGATGTTAATGCTTGACTCAGTGTTTTATTTGAGCTTGCAAGCTGTCCTAACAAAAACGTTCTAAAAATAAGGCTTAAGCTAAATTCCTGTGGCTGATGTACTTTTAAGCAATATTTGGTGGCTGTTGTTTCGTAATCTCCTACACAGAGCCATACCGTTCCGTACTCCCACTAACATAAAACGATATCAAACGTACTGTGTCGAGACAAAACTAGGCACTTTGGTGCATTTTGCACAAAAAATAAAACAGCAATACAATTTGTGATAAAACAAACATTATTTTCTCTCGACAAAAAAACGTTCAAAATGTTGCCTCAAAAGTGGTTTACTTCGTTGTTAATGGATTTATTTACTTCGTTCTTAATATTAAAAAAAACAATTTAGTCATTAACGACGGTCAGTTGACCTATTCTCGCCTTTCCTGAAAAGGCATAGCCGACAAAAGCGGTATACTCATTAAGGGGACAAACATTAAAGCTACACATCTGAATCCGCCTTAACTATTAGACCTTTCATTATGCTAGGTATTGACATAATTTTATATAGATGATCGAGATGAGCGATGTTTTAGTTTTCTCGGTTATCTTTTTATTACGAAAATATCTGAATGCAGTGAGACCGCGTATGCATTTTTATGTTGTTGGTGTTTTGCAACTTCCCCGTGGTTGAAGAATAAAAATCTGATTTTCCGACAAACAATGCGGAAGAAAATGAGCGCCCTGTCAGGCATTGCTTTATGTGTCATATCTATGCATTTACCACTCCTGACAGATCTTGAATCTTTACCGGAACCTCTGGATTTAGTGTATATTGTTATTGCAGTTTTGGAACAGACACGGTTGATTTAAGATTAACAATTCAATGCCGAAATCGAAATAAACAACCTTTTTGTGACATGATAGATAAAAACATTTTGTTGTTTTTTAATGCACCAAACAGCCTAGTTTCTTCTCGAAACAATGCGTTCATAATTTTGTGTTAGTAGGAGTAAGAACGGTACGGTTCTGTGTAGGAGATTACTAAACAACAGCCACCAAATATGGCTTAAATTACATCAGCCACAGAAAATGAGCTTAAACCTTTTTTTACGATAGAACGTTTTCTCATGAGCATATTTTTCCAGAAAATTGAAACAATCTTTTGTGGACATTGTTTGTGTCCAGCAGCTTTGGAAGAAAAAACAACAGATTTTCGCGAAGGATAACAAAAACCACAACTATCCTTGCAAGGGTTTGTTAGGACAGCTTGCAAGTACAAATAAAAAACCGATTTAAGCATTACATCGTAGATCCGAATGGGAATTGTCATTAAAGGAAAAATTTGAATATAATGTGCTTACTGTGTGAAAATATGCGCACACGTATCAAAACTTCACAATTTTATTCGCAATACATGTATTGGAAAGCACCCACAATATCCTCGCTTAAAGTACGGTAGGCTCTACCCCCTGAAACTAAAGCTCAAATACATGTGAAAAAAAGTCAAAATTTTGACAATTAAAGTATATTTTATATTTACATCGAATATAATGCCGTAATACGCAGAGTAGCAAAATCAAGTGCCGGTGTACGGTGCGTGGCCCCTCTTTTTTTATTCTTCACTAAACTTAGTTTAGCTCAAACAAATTACGTCTGAACAGGAAATTTGCAACATTTGCAGCAAAGACAGGTCCATTTTCAAGAATGATTGAGCAAACAATCATAAGTGTCATAGGCCGTACAGGCCTATTGGTTTGAGTATTTTTTAGAAATCTAGCCAAAAACTCTGCGATTTTCTTACCTTTCCAAACAAAACCTCCTACATTGACACCGGTTTAAAGCGTTGCATATGCCGTGATCGAACCGTAGTGCCGTTCGCGAACCATAACAGTTAAGCCAGGGTGAAGAATGAACAATAAAATGTTTATATCTACATCAGTTTGCAAATTTTTTTTCTCTAGAACAATTAAGGTAATAAACAAACCGTGCTTTTCCTGTCAGACATACTAATAGGCAGACCGCTCGGTATATATATTGTCTTGCTTTTTCCGTCAGACTTAGACAGGCCGCTCGGTATATATATTGTCTTGCTTTTTCCGTCAGACATAGGCAGACCGCTCGGTATATATATATTGTCTTGCTTTTTCCGTCAGACATAGGCAGTCCGTTTGTATAATTATAGTCTTGATTTTTCCGCCAGACAAAGGCAGACTGCTGTATACATTATCTTGCTTTCCGCAAAGCCAACAGAGGTGGTGTAGCTAAGCCTCCTTATAGAAACAAGAGCTGAGAAACGCCTTGCTTTTTGTTCATCTGTTTTTTATACCACATGGTATTGCCCTTAGTCGGAATCGAACCTGCAGTCTACAGCACATAGACATCTAACTTCGATCATGCTACGAACTGAGCTAACCTGGTCAACACCTAGAAGTGTTGTGCAGTCAAGCATTGGTTGGAGAACATACCACGCTACACAGGTTATTGCGGTATACTTAATAAAGAATCTTTGCAATCATTTTTTTACAATTTATTGATCCGGTCCGTTTCTGGTACATGGGCAGACTAGCTATAGGTAACATATGACACACCATGTAATGTAGTGAAATTCTAAATTGCGAAAAATATTTTCAATCACATCCCTAAAATGCTTTTTTTCAATTTCACAGATACTGATAAAAGTTTTCACCCCCGTAATAAAGTGTTAGATCGAAGGAGTAAGGACCATAACGTCGAAACTAATACATTCTACTTATGGTTTCAAAAATCTGATGTAAAAAGGAGTGCATTAGAAAACACTATGTCTAGCGTCTTGAAATTGACCAAACAAAAAGTGAATGAACCTGTGTGGGTTATTATGGCATGACGAAACCAGAATTTATATTTCTACACGATTTTTGAAAATCACATGTTAATTACATTCAACTAGATGTGTGTTCAGTTTAACACTTGTTTCGCCCTCTGGTACTATGTCGGAATAAAAATGCAGGTACAAAAAGGGGCATAACGCCAAATTGACCTAAAGAACTTGGCGTGTTGTCATGAGCAATATAATTTTAAAGTTTGATGAAGAAATATTGAGAAATGGCAAAATTATAGCCAATGTTGAGTTTCGTATCAAAATCAAAGTACTAACAGGGGCATTACTCCATAAAATGTGACCTTGACCTAAAGAATTTGGCATCATCATAAACATGTTGTCATAAGCAACATAATTTGAAAGTTTCATTAAGAAATATTAAGTTTTCGTGTCAAAATCCAAGTACAAAAAGGAGCATAACTCCATCTAATGTGACGACCTAAAGAATTCGGCATCATCATAAGCAAGTTGTCATAAGCAATATTATTTGAAAGTTTTATTAAGTAAAAATGAGAAATAACAAAGTTATAGCCAACAGGAAGTTTTCTTGTCAAAATCCAAGTACATAAAGAGGCATAACTCCATCAAATGCGACCTTGACCTCAAGAATTTGACATCATCATAAGCATGATGTTATAAGCAATATAATTTGAAAGTTTCATTAAGAAATATTAAGAAATGGAAAAATTATAGCTAACGTTAAGTTTTTATGTCAAAATCCAAGTACAAATTGGGGTATAACTCCCATCAAATTTGACCTTGACCTGAAAAAATTGATAACATGTTGAGCATGTTTTCATAAGCAATAAAATTTGAATGTTTCATGAAGAAATATTAAGAAATGGCAAAGCTATAGCCAACATTAATTTTTTGTGACAGACAGACGGATGGACTATTAAGCGATCCCCATGAGTTGCCATTTCTTCGAAAGGGCGACACAATATCATCAACCCAGTACAATGCTTTGCATGTTTTTGTCAGTAATCAGGGCTTTTCATGGGTATTTGGGAAAAAGGCCCCTGCACATTTTGGGAATTTTTTTACTCAGTAAACACGGGTTTTATACAGGTTGCATACATAGATTCAAGGAAGGTAGATTTCACAGATCACTGATCAAATGAAAACAAACTAATTTTGTAATTTGAAAAGCCCATTGATTATATGGATTCTCTTTTTTTTCTATTTTATAGGAAAAAAGAATATTCTTTTGAAATGAGAATTTTTTTCTTGAAATTGGGATTTTTTTCTTGAAATTGGGAAAAATGGTCCCTATTTTGCATTGAGAATGGGGCCCATTATCGGCCCCGTGAGACTACCTGAAAAAGCCCTGGTAATAGATAACCGACAACTTAGCTGACAACAGCATTGACTTCATGTATGGAAATACTTTCTACAAAGATTTGAGAATCCAGAAATTATATTCATTCCTTTGAAATTTAATGATAACTCAGAAAAATGAATAGCAGAACAAATAACATTCTTACTTAATGTCTGCCTTAATTGTTTTCTTGATACATTAAATAAAACAAAAATTTAAATCATGTCTGGTTCAAATGTACTGAACATTTATTTTTGTATTGATTAGCACTATTATATAACAGCTTTTCAACAGATGTTAACTGTTTCATTGTTATTTGCAGCACTTAAAATGTTCTTCAAGTTGTCGATTGTTTTGCCAAATTAAAACGTTCATTAACTAATTTATTGTTTTGTTCACAAGCTACAATTGTACCATTTTCAACTGTCTTTTTCTATAATTGGTGTTTTATAGCTTTCAACACTGATAAATACAGTTGGGGTAATTCTTGAATAGAAAGACTTCTGGGTCACGTAATGTTTTCAAGTTCATGAACATTTTTGTTATGTTGATCTTGTTGCTGATATATCATCCACTCTCAAGCTCCATCTGAAAACAACAACAACAACAACAACAAAGTTTAATAGTCAAACTAAAAGGTTCATCACCTGTCCAAATGGAACCACTGATGAGTTACAGTGACAAATGCTCTCTTGACAAGGTAAATAATTTGTCATGTTACAGTAAAATATCTTGATGCATGACCAAGTTATTAAGTCTGGACACAATTACCGTATAATGGGTTATTTTCGTGATTTTGTCATAATTTTAATTTTAGCGAATTTGCATCTGCAGAAATTAATTTTCCCTTTTTTACTGTTGCAGGGCATTCATATTTCTAAAGTTCTTGTAATCCTGTACTAGAAAATGTACCTGTTAAAATTAAGTATTATTAGAAGGAGTGTTTGCTATGATGTGAAATCTGTGCATTTAACAGTGGTATTTTATAAAACTGTTACAAACCAAATTGCTCCTAGCATAATTGACATCCGATTTAATAGCAATGGTGATTATTTTTTTATTGGCCGAATAATGACTGTGACCATCGCAGATAGGCCTATTGACATCATGAAGCCATAATTAACCTTTAGCCAGCTGGGGCGATTATAACAACTTTTTTTAACAGCTTATAACGTGCATCATCATTGTTTGTAAAGCATAGTATATGCAACAAGTTTTGAAAGTATCAAATTATTGAAGCTTGTCATCAATACCAATGATTTTGGCTCCCGAACCATTAATTGTATTGGTAATTATCTAATCTACCTGAAGAGATTACATGTACTAAATTGGTGCCCTATGGGATATACTCGATTAAACTAGACCATAAAGAAATAGTAACAGCTTTTTTAATCAAGCATATCAGACAGTCTAACAATATAGCGCACTACACGAAAGTTAAGTTGGAAATTTTTGGCGTTTATTATTTAAGGAAATTCACAATGGTTGCGAAAATAGCGAAAATATTATGCTCTCGAAAAATCCCATTATACGGTATTTGATGGCCTGCATTGGCATTCTACCTGTAATAGCCAGATTTTTTTGTAAACCTGGTTCAAAACTTTGCATTATTTAAATTTTAATGTACTCCCTAAAAAAGCGCTTCTGCAGCACTATGCAAAGCATACTGTTCAATTGTTCACATATGTTTTAACAGAAATTTATTAACTGCATCTATAAAATATACTGAATGGTGTAGACCATGTTCATACGGTATTTAAAATTGTGGTACATGAACTTGGTGCTTTACTTTTAAGATATTCAAAAGAAATAAATTTCGATATAAGGTAATCATAACACTGACATAATTCATTCCAATCATAATACCGACAGATTCCATGATAAATTCAATCAAAGGTAGGAATTTTGGTACATACCTAAATCACAGTCCTCATGGCACCATTATTTCCACATAAATTGATCTCGCAATAGCAGAACAAATCTGAAACAGAAATTTGAGCATGAACATATCATGTATTAACAGCAGTTATTATTATTTAAGAAAGAAGGAACTGTGGATCATGTAATTCCAAGGTTGGGTGGTAAATACCACCCCCATATTTACCGGTGGCATTTACTACACTGGAAAATACTCCTTAAAAGGCATACTGGTTTTTGCCTGAAAAATTTGTAGAAAACTTAATTCTGACCTGAATGTAGCAATAAAAGAAATTGTAAATACAAACTGAGCATATACAAGCAAAAGACATATCTTTTGATATGACATTTGTGAGAATGTATAGGAATTTCATCTTGAATAGAGATATATTACCTTTAAGCCGACAATAGATAGACAAGCCTCTAAAGATTTGAGAAATTTAACCCTTTCCTCCATATACTAGTATATGGCTTTATGGTGTGGGAAAACAGTGTAGATCCAGATCTGCTGGCAAGTATGTGCTGTCTGATCAAGATCTGCACTGTTTCCTACTAGATGTTTAAGGTTGTTTTACGAAAGTGAACATTGCAGATCCTGATTAGACAACATAGATGTGACGACTGATCTTCATTCTAAATATATTTTCATATTTTTCTTTTTTTTAATAATTACTTCACAATTTAATTCATGTGCAATTTGAAGCTGATCTTGAAATAATTTATTTATTTATGATCAATAAATGGTTCTCTTAATTTAGCAACAGATAAAAGAGATGGCTTAGTTTACAGTTAACACTATTCTGATCAAGATATAAGGCCTAGAAAACATCTGCTTCTGTAGAGTTTCTATGGTCCAATACATGTAACCTAGCATTCCATGGCACCACACCAGTGACTGCATTATCAGTGGTGTTCTCTAATGTCTTATTCAAATACATTCCTTAAAAGCTTAAAATGCAAATTTAGGCATAAAAATGAAGTTCACAGCAGTTTTCTTTATACCAACACTTACTGTCATATTATTCATCAGCAATGAGAGACAACACATCTCTTAAGGCTTCAAGATTCCACGCACATAATAATCCATGAAATAATGGTGTGAAGATTGCCAGTTCTAGCTTTGAAGATACTGTGTGGCAACCTCCTGATACTGTAAAGACTGCAGATGAGTTCTCATTGGTATCCTATCCAAAGCAGTTGTAGATAGAAGAAGCTTCACCTCTTTAGACTGTTCGGACAGTTCTGGGACTGTTTGTATGCTGCAAGCAAAGTCATCTCAGGCATCTGACCTGACATAAAAAGAAGAAAAAAACATTAGTTACTGACATGAAATTTGTAAACATTCAAAAGAACTGTATTGTTTTTAATAAGGTCCACCAAAGTCGCCATCATGTTTCTAAAGACTGCATCCAGACCAATGTTACTGTCACAGAATAGCATAAACCACTCCATCTCCCAATGAACAGTAGAGATATCAGTCCCATGGAGTTTCTAAAATCATCAAATACCACAAAATATAAAACAGCTGCTACTTTTACTGCATGAAATTGATTTACACCATGAACTGTTAAGATAAATGTGATCAGAAACAATGAAAATTATGAAATTATATGGCCTCGGGACAATTACCTTACGGAACAGTTAGCTTAGTGTGCATGAGTCTCTTTTAAGTTTGACAAAATTTGTTAAAAATTGAATAAAACAACTAAAATTCATATATTATTGTTTTTGTTTACTAATAAACCCCAAAATGATCCATTATTTTCAGAAAAAAACTGATAGTTTCTCAATATGCTTGTCAAAACTTAGACCTTTTATATGTAAACTGACCCATTTTACTGAAATAACATGGTCATGGACCATCACTTTTAAGGTTGGCATGGTCATGGTCACTTTAAATAAAACAAAAAGAGTTATTTTGAGTGGCCATTACCATGCCAACAATAAAGAGGACCATGACTGTGCAAATCTTTCAAGATGACTATAATGGGATTAGTCGGGTTTTCACGACAAGCTTACAGTATACTATTTATGATATAAACATAGACAAAGCAGGCTGACTTTCTGTAAAAGCATGCAGGGTTTTTTTTCCTTAACAAACTGACGCTGGTAGTCAGCGTCTTCCCCTAGAAAAAAAATTCCCCACAGAAATTTTTTTCCCCAACAAAAATCAATTTCCCCCTTGTAAAGTGATATTTTTTATCAAAATGTAAACAGAAGCTTAATTTATAGTTATGTTTAATCTATTTCAGCTAAAATCTGCACAATTTTCACGAATATTTGTTAGAAATTAGGTACTAACGGAACCGAGTAAGCACACAAATTATGGATAAATTGTAAGCAGGCTCAGAAAGTGAGCAAGTATAAATCAACTTATTCTTGTACTGTTTAAAAACAGATAACAAAGAGACATGCCTCTGTAAGCTAAATAGACTGTTTGGTAATGAAAGCAAAATTAAAAAAAGAATAACAGAAGCATAAACTTGAGTATAAACATTCACTTTAGCTTATACAAGCAAGAGTGTATAATAAACTAGATTTTCCCCAATTTTGTATTTTTCACGCTATTTTCCCCTTTTGACCAGCGTCCAGCGTCTTCCCCTCTTCCTTAAAAAAACCCTGGCATGCATCCTTACTTATCAAATTACCATGGCGTAGAAAATAAACGACTAAAGATCCCCACATTTGCCCTGGTTTAAACTTTTTTCTCTTTCTGTGTTGACATGTGGCTCCAGACACAAGTGGTCTATTGCTTTACATAGTAGCTTACGGCAAACATGGTATGACCCTGGTCTAAGGTTCAACACTGGAAACATACAAGATAGACCTACCTTAATCTATGCACAAGTATTGTGTACCAGCCATCAGGAAATCTGGCATTGATTACATCAATTTACACCATGGATCCTTCCCTTTGGCAGCCCTACAAAAAAGTAAAACAATTTTCATTCATTGGTGGTGGAGTTTTCATCCAAATTGAACTGTCTTATCTTTCTTAAATCCCTTCATTTTAACTAATCAATTTAAATTGAGGCTAAAAAACTTAATATCTTGAACCCTTATTTACATTTAAACTTTTTGAAAGTAAAAATAGCCATTTTCCAGGTCTGAACTAAAATAATATATATTATTACAAAATAATATATATTATTATACATGTATAATAATATAATGAAAAATCAAATGACCTCACTGTCTGATTTTATGGCCTTATATTTGTCACATGTCCAAGTTTCATCAAAATATCTTAAAAAGTGTTGAACATTTGACATTTGAGTTTGGGCATACCCCTCCCACATTCATATTTTATCAGGCCTAAGAACACAGTTTTTTCCCTATATGTTTCATATAAGCATTTGAGAACAGAACAATTTTTATTCACATTCCGAATTGAAAAATCTCACTTGAACTTTTTAATACTATACAATGGGACATATTCTAGACTAGACTAAATTTCTATTTGCAAAAAAATGGTACCTTGACCGGCTTCCTTGGGCAATAATTTCTAAAGTGTCTCAGCTGGTTTGACAGGTTAACAATTTCAGCAGTAAACAGGCCAAAATTACCCCTGTTCAAACGTTGATTAATAATAACCTATCATTAAAATTCACTTAAAATTGACATTTACTTTCAGATTCAGACCTACTTTGTACAAAAATGGTATTTAATCATTATTCTTCATTCAAATTTCAATCAGTATACAGTAATACTATTCATCCTCAAAAAGAGGACTCTTAATGTGCAAATACTTCCTTATTGTGGGTTACCAAAGGGCTATAAACTGTGTTCTCATTCCAGCCTATTCCATCAGGTCTTTAGAACTAGATGTGTGTTCAATTGAATACTTACAAGTGTCACCCTTGGGTATTTAAAAACCTGACATCAGATAAAGAAATTTTAAAAAATTGCAAAGTTATAGCCAAAAGTCCATTAAATGTGATCTTGACCTTGGAATTTTGCATTGTCATGACTGTATGTGTTGTCACAAGCAATATTATTTGAAAATATGATGAAATAGAATGATGAAAAGGGAACTTTGAAAGTCACCGAACTCGATAAATATGAAAATACTGCAGGCTCGGTTTGATTGAGCCTGTTCATGGGCAGTAATGGGAATGCATATTACTACCCACGCCGCCTAGCCATGGGTTGAGCGCAACTCAGTAATTACAACATTAAATAGTACAATTTTGATCCATCCCAAACAATGGTATGCATATGGCGGTGAACATGGAACCTTCAATGAGGTATTTTCAGATTAATACCATTCCATGTTCAGCAGCGTATGGTCCCCAGATAAAAGAATGGGTTTGCCCTAAACGAGAAAACAATGGGCGGAACTAAACAGAATAGAATTTTGACAGAAGATCTTAGAAATTCAATATAAATCCTGCATATCACAGATGACGCCAAAGGCAAAATTTAAAAGGCAGGAAGAATATCCTTGGGGGTGATTGGACAATATCCAAATCTTTATTGGCTGGGATATTGAAACCACCTATCTATTAACTGGCCGAAATATTAAAACAAAAGTAATTTTAGAAGTACTATAAACATAGTACATAAGTATCGTGCTCAACAACCTTCAAAGGAAGTTACTGATAACAGCACTGATTGAATGTACGGGGAGAAATAATTAAGAAATGGCGAAGTTATACTCAGTGTTGAAGTTTGAGTGACACAATTTGGGTACAAAAGGGTATTAACTCTGTTACCTTGACCCAAAGAAGTTGACCTCATCATGACCGTGTTGTCATAAGCAATAATTTTTTTAATTTTGCTAAAGAAATATTCAAAAGCAAAGTTATAGCCAACTTTAGTTTCATGCCAAATCTAAGAACAATGGAGGAATAACCCTATACAATGTGACATTGACCTAAAGAATTTGGCATCATTACAAGGTAATGCTGTTGTCAGCAAAACAATTTGAAAGTTTGATGAAGAAAAATTAAGAGATTGCAAAGTTATAGCCAATGTAAAGTGTTCATGATGGATGTACATACAAAGTAATCCCTTTTCTTTAAAAGAGAGACTGAAAAAAAATCAACCACAAAATCCTGTTTAACCTTACATGGAACACAGGAACTTGAATTTCTTTCAAAAATCACCCGGATCCCACATATATTATGTTTGACCATTTATTCATATATAATAAACACAAGGAATGCGACAGATTCATACCCCACCCACTAACCCGTTACAAGAATTTTCCAGCTACAAACCTGAAATGGAAGTTTCACTGGTCAAACATTTGAACAAAATAAAAATCTATTATAAGGCAATAGAAAATTAATTCCTAGATTCTCATCCTAATTTTGGAAAAAAAATGGGGAAGGTGGACGGGTTATATTTGTTATTTATCATTCTCACTGTTTCTAACGATGCTTGTATAGTGCAAAGATAAAAAAGCTCCCAGCCAACTATGCACCCAGCCTATTCACATTTTAATGTTTCATCCTGCCTTTTCATCTCTACCCATTTGTAGTCTAAATGTAAATTTTGATGTACACTTTTTTTTCAAAATAAAAACCGTTCGGGTAGAGTGATTTTTGACGGGTGGGCAGGGATGAGAACAGTTTTGCAACAGAAAATTACAGGTAGAACTGACAGAGGGGTTGAAATGCAATTGTTTTTTAAATGAAAGAAGGGTTAAAATGTCTAGGGATTGAAAAGCCTTGCTAATGTTTCTACTTACGTGGGAAATAGCATTCCCAAGCGTTTTTATTTTGTTCACAGGATTATCTATTGTGTATCTAAGGTTAACTCACAAAATATGAAGTTTAACTGTTAATTATTATTTTTTGACTGCAATAAAATAGCTTGTAACACATTTAGTTAAGCGGACCCTAACACATACCTGTGAACCTTTATTCGTGCTCAGGTGGGAGATTGACTCCAAAAAAGTGGGAGATCAGGTAAAAAAAGTGGGAGATTTTACGAAGCGTTGTTTTATGGTAAACTGTGAAACATTTTTAGCTCTGGATAGTGAGAATATATCAAATTTACTCTTGTTTTTCTTGTCAGATATACTTTTATTCTGAGACCTCTAGTTTACAAACACTACTAAACATAAATAAAATATTTTTTTAATAAATAAATAATTTATTTGTCATGAAGAATCGACAGCCAAAAAGTTAAACAATCACTAACTTACTCAGGATTGGTCGGAAGATTTCCAGGAAAGGGGCTGTTTGTGTCAGTCAAATGATGATTTCATACATTCTGGCCCAAGAGGTGGGGTCAATCAACCCCACTGAACCCCCTCTAGATCCACCCCTGTTATTTGTCATATCAAACAGTTTATTCGTTAGTGACCATTACTGTTAAACATCTTCAATAGCTTTAACAGTTTATTTGTAAAGCACACACGCTTTCTTCGTAGCACTTTGAAATTTATCACGAGCATCAAACTAAAGTGCATGTGGTGTCTTTTATGTCCACCAGTACCCTAATGCTGACCAACTCGGTAATTTCATTTGTGCACATGTAAGGTGAGAAAATCAATAATTGTTATCAAAACATCAACCTGTCTGAAGTTCAAGGCCATGCATGACATTTCATTGACTGGTAATCCATTTACGACTTCCTGTCATTCAAAAAGGCGCCAAAATATCGTAAACCAGTCTAATTTGTACTCACGTGATGAAAGCATGATCGTAAATGTGTTTTAATGGGGAGATATCATAAATGTTACATGGAAATGTCAAAAGTCGGGAGAAATAGCATAACATGCGGGAGGCAGGAGATTGGACTTAAAAATCGGGAGTCTCCTGCCTATGTCGGGAGGGTTCACAGGTATGCTAACACTAAAGAGCTTTGCTATTGAGAAAATTCATTGGTATTGTGTGTCAAACAAGTTCAATGTTAGTGAGTTTAAATGGTGGCTGCCGCCCCCACACCCCCGCTTTTCTCGCTCAAACGCCACCAGGCTATTGTGTTTTGAATATCCGGGATCCATTAAACGAGATTCTTCCATAAAGTTTTAACAGATCTTTAGACAATTTAGAAGACTAGGCTACAGGTATGTTGTTAAAAATAGCAAAAATAGAAGTCGTGAAAATGGGAGACACATATCAAAACTGGTACATCAGTGGACAATTTTAATCTAAATTTAATTTAATGACAAATTTTTAAATCAATTTCCAGATATGGTATAATTTCTTACACCGTATTCCTGGTCATTCTGTCACAGGGTGGTTCCGATTCGAATCTCTATTTCAACTGGATATTTGGAAATTTCAGAGAACAACATGTTCTTCATGATACTCATCACTATTTAAGTATGCATTAAAATGGTTTAACTTCATTTCCCTATAATAACAAACAATTCTATATGCTTAGAGTTGTTTTTTGCAATTTTGATTCGGAACTAACAACTCATCAAGCCCTCACAAAAAGACCTCACGTCAGGCCACAAACACACGAGAAAAGAGCTATCTATGATAAGTTTAATAGCTGAGGGTAGGGTCTTTACTAACCTGTTACTGACTTGCTTTGAGTGCGACAGCTTACGACTTTTAAAGTCAGAAATTGTGTTCTTAAAATGTTTATTCATGTGCTGCCGCCATGTTGTGACGTCATGTACTAAATAAAATACCTTAGTTGACTCTTCCGCCGAACGTCCGGAAATTACCGGAAAATGACGGAATCTTTGTACAGCAATTCAAAGATATATTTTAACGGATATTGAAAAATATAAATATTTTTATTTAACAGTATTTTTGGATGAAATCAAGCAAAAAGCAATATTTAAACACCATTAAGATAAAACAGTAAGAAAAAGGTGGACATATATAAGGAAAGTGATGTTATTAATAATTTTATCAGGTCTGCCAATGTCTGGTGAGATGAAATATATATTTAAAAAAATCAAAAAAGAATAAAAATCTTAAAATTAAAAAAATTAAAAAGTTTGTAAAATAAAATTGATAATGGTGACCATCTACACAATCTATTAAAAATTAATGTCATTATTCACACAAGTTTCTGAAAAACACTTATTCAAAGTACCGGGCAGACAATTTTCGGTCTGCCAATGTCTGTGGTCATCCAATGTCTGGAAAAAAAAGCAAAAATGTCTACCAATGTCTGCAAGTAGATATGTATATATATATATATATATATATATATATATATATATATATATCTACTTACGGCATTAGGGTGACCATATATAATTTAGAGCATAAAGGGGACATTTTGTATATTTTCTATTTTTTAGGTTAAATTGTTTTTCTGTTGATTATCCAGTAGTAGAATGATCATTTATCATGTGTATAAGATTAGCACTTATTAACTTAACAAATAAAAAATATACATAATTTTTGGTCCCCTTAATATTTTGTAATGATGTTGTAGGTTTTATGGAGACCAGCATATATATATTATGATCTTTCCGACATTAAGGTGCCCATCCATTTTTTATAGCATTAGGGTGACAACTTGTATATTTCTTTCTTTTGACATTAAAAGTTTATGTAATCTATAATTTGTTTATTATTATTCATTTTCTCTGTAGATACGTCTTTATCACATGGGAGAACAGTGTAGATCTAGATCAAATGGCATGAACGTGCTGCCTGATCTGGATCTACACTAAGCGATAGAACCCATATTTAAATGAAGTAACATTAAGACATAAATATTTAATATTCATAAACAAAGAAAAGTCGAAGTACTACAGTACTGTGAGCGTTTAAAGTTACAAATTTTGCGTCTATCGTGCATCCGTCTAATGTCTGTAGTGCGTCCGATTATCGTGTATCGTGCGTCCGTCTATCGTGCATCGTGCCTCTAATCGTTTAACGTACATCGTGTAACGTTCATCCTTTTGTCTCATAACATTCATTAATCATTCATCGAATATTTTGGTAGCATTCTCAAATTTTTAGAAATCTCTTACATGAAATTTATCGATCTGAAGTACCGGTATGTATACACTCAGTGTGTAACAGTCTACGTTGTTAAGGTTTGGATTTTAGACCACTCCTTTCAACATGAACAACAAATAAAAACAAACACGGAAGTGAAAATGTTTAGATAAAATCGTAGATATTTTAGCGGAAAATACATGCTGGAAATTGTTAATTTGGCATAGTTGTTAAGAAAATCTTCCTCTTTCAACTATGGCGCTGTTGTCTTAGATCTTGAGCTGAAATGGAACTGGATTAGAGAATGAACTGAAAAGATTTGACAGATAGGAAATTTCCTGGCACAGTGTTTATGAATTATTTGGTGCCTTGTATATTAAATCAAGGCATCTTATATAGCTATGCAGTGAAGCCAGTGATAATCATCTGGATTAACAAACAAACTGAAGAATCAATTGCTGTGTGCCCTTTGGAACCTTAGTTACCCACTACACAGGTGGAAAATGTGTCTTGACAAATAAAAAAAAGAAGGTATATTAAATAAATGAAGCAATTTGATTTTTCCAAGACTCCGTCTCATAGGATTCTTGTCCCAGAATCATTATATCAAACAGATATTCCCATAATTTGATAAACTGGAGGAAAACTTGTCAAACATGTCT